>OY748286.1:33538321-33608984 GCA_963556515.1 Nudaria mundana | reverse complement strand
GTAGTTATTTATTTGTGAGGTAAAACATTACTATGTTAATAAATAATAATGAATACGTGAAATATCGATTATTTGGTAATCGATATAAGTTATAAGATGATTATATTACTTGATAATCGATTACTTTCATTTTGAATTTGGTTCAGTTGCGCATCCTTAACCGGTTGTCGTTGATTGAAAATGTCGGTAGTAAGTATAAATCGTTACATTGTTCTTAATTATTAATTTAGAATAGATCCTTGTCCGTGTGATATAGATATTTGCCTCTAATTCATTAAAATAGATAAATAATTTTGGTATAAGCCACATGTTTGTTGGTTCTGGGGTGAGGTTCGACGATGTCCTTTGTCAACACCCGCCACCGTCTCGTCTCGCGCAAACCCCGTTCATATCTTAATAAATTATTTAAAAATCTGTGTTTTAAAAGCAAATATGAATTACCGATGGAAAGAAATATCGTTATTATTTCTGTTTTGTCTCCGCGAATCATTTTGGCACGTGAGCACTGCACATTTCACCATATTTTTTATTAATTGGAATAAATTTCAGCGGGAGAAACAAACGCGCTGTTTGTTTCTCCCGCGTAGGCATGAACGAATAATGACGTAATTGTCGCAATTATTCGACAGTTCTAAGTGGTTGTTAGGGGTTCTGACCAGTTATCAGCGTTCTATGTATACGTAGTTTAGGACAACACAACATAAAACACTTCTAAGTTGAATATATCGCATACGGATAGGTAGCTAAATCAAAAAATTGACTTATCAACCTCTCATAGTTTTTAAAAGAGTTATCTAATGATATCCCATTCAATAGCAGTATACGCAAAAAAAAGAGACTAGCCAAAAGGCGTATTAAACGCCTTTGTCCTCGGGGATAAAGACGTGATTTTGCGTGTTTGTGTCACCTCAACACATTGTAAAATCAACTAATTTTCTCTCAAGATCTCTACGACCGGTGGTATCACGTTGTGAATCGTACTGTATCTATTTTAGATGGATAGTTCACCAGCATTGCAGACAACTGCTTCTGAATCTTCTAGTCGCAGTTGCGGCTCACCACGATCACTTAACTGTCGCCCGAGTGTTGCTCGCCAGTCGGTCGGCTAAACTCGGACTTGGAATACCGCCACCAACGTTACCACTTGTTCCTCATAACTTTACTGGTAAGGTAACATAAGTTAAGATAAATTAAGTTAAGTAAGTTTATGAAACTGTTGCATATAGGCGGCCAGTAGTTATAGTATCCTACGAGGGTTCTAATACCTAGAAGAAGTTATCGACAATATGGCGGCAAAACTCAACAAGGCGGTAAGGTCGAAAGACTTTAGCCTGTTATCAAAATTTATAGTAGTGTGCTATAATACCATTCGTGAAAACCGCATCAGAATCCGATGCGTTGTTTTAAAGATTCAAAAGTCTAACTCTAATCTAAAGCATACACAGGGACAGACAGACAGTGGGAAGTGACTTTGTTTTATACTATGTTAGATATACTAACTTTTCGACATCATATTAATATCAACTACAAATTTTAATAAAATAATATCAACATAATGAAGACTCGACAAAGAATGGACTTTAATTTTCGTAAAACTATTATTTCTTAGATCTTGCGAAAGATAATATTATCTAAAGACATTCTTCAGTCTTCGAAGATAAGAAATTTGTAATTAAAAACTAAATTAAGTTTCCGTGTATTTAGAGCTGGATGGAACACCCAATCAAACAAACTTTCGGCTAAACTCCTCCAACTTAGCGTAGAGCGCTCGTGTCTGCGGATGAACGTTTATCGAATTCTTAAAGTCTTACCCCAGGATTTAAACGATTCAAGCAGTTATTATAGAGATTATCCTAGTCCTCACTGCTTATGACTTTAGAGTTTACATATATATAAGTCGTGCCTGTTTGACTGTATGTATGTTTATATGTTATACCCCATTCACACGCTTGGCAAAGTTCGACCAGAGTCCACAAACACAGCCTGTAATCGGGCTGTTTGGCTTAGTTTGTGTGCGTAGGTTTATGCTGATCCGGGCTAGTGTCGGGTTTAGGGCACTTTTCCTGTCATGCGTTTCCTCACCAGCGTGTGGGTCTCGTCCGTACTGCGTGTGGATGTCAAGTCAACGTCAAATCAGTTCGCGACTAGCTCGTAACTATAGCAACTGGAGTGCGGGCTGCCCGCGCGACATGAACACATTTAATTATTGTATGAAATTTCACATCCACACGCACTGCGGATGAGATCCGCACGCCGGCGAAAACCACGGAACAGATTGACGTATTCACAAGCTTGTGAAAGACATCCATGCGTTTGTGAAGATTTGCTGTTTATCGATGTTGCACAAGCGTCGGAACGCGTGTAAACTAAGCATTAGATAATATGGTAAATGTATCGTCAGAACCAGACGCGGCTTTCGACAACTACCCGCAATGTGCGCACTCGCCGAGATCTCATGCGCGGTCGCTCAGCTCTGACCCACAAGTCACCCCCGAAGGTAAGTATCTATTATACGTATCCAGTATCTACAACAAATTGTAAATATACGTAAAACAGTATTGTTGTAAAATATGTACTTATTGTAAAAAAAGCACTTATAAACATAATACTTGTTCATATAAACAAACAAACACCCTCTCACTTCAATCTAACGCATATACCGTGTACCGACATGTACTGTTTGCAGTCCGTTGCGTCGTGGGTAAAAATACAAATACACCACATATTTTCTGGAATTTGTTCGCGGCTCCGCGTCTCATGTATAAAAATTCATAGTCACATTCTGTCACACACATAATATTCATAATACCTATTTATTTATCTATTTGTAATGGACCGACAATGTGTCATTTAAGTGTGATTTTTTTTAATTGTGGAGATTATCCAGTCAAAAAAAGTCAAAATTCATTGTCTCAAAGTGACGCATATTATGTACGTCAACGATTGTACATTTAATGCCAGAGTCGCAAGACATGATGAGTGTGTAAGGAAAGCGCACTGAAGACGTTGGTGTTCATTGCTATTTTTTTTACGTTATTTGCAGGCAAGCCTTTACGATTAGTTTTGTAATTAAATAAAAAATCATTACAGTAAAATATTGTTCAAATTATGGTGGTATATATAGGTGAATTTTTGAAAATGGGTTGGATGGCCAAATCTGAAACTATAAGGAATATCGAAAAATGCTCAAAGGAGTCACGAGCCCGATTTTGATGAAACCTCATCATTAGATTTTTGGAAAAATTCATATTTCATGTACCTAAATTTTGTATCATAATTTGTTTCGTTCGAAATCCCAGAAAAGATCGTAACTATTCCGTGTCAATCATTCAAAACATAATTTAAAATATATTCTGAATGATTCTGGTAGGCTGGTAAAATTTTAAAGTAGAACATAATCTTGCTTTTAATTTCGTTCTAATTTCAATTTTTTTTTTCTTAAAGTGTACATGAATAAAAATTGAAATTAGAACGAAATGCATATTGGCGCCAATAGTTTAGATTCTGTTCGATTCTGTTCGTACTTTTTTTAATAATTTATTAAAAGAAATATTTTGTAATATAAATTGTGTGATTTGAAAATGGATTTAACAAATGATGACAGATATGATTTAACAGAAGCATATTTTATTAATGGAAGAAGTGCCACACGCGCGTTAGTATGGTACAGAAACAAATATCGTCTATGTAATTTCCCCACTCTTAAGTGCTTCCAAATATTTATTTATTTATTTATCAACACTTTTGCAATATCGCTTTACAGCTTGCACTAATACGATATTGCAAGTTACCCTATATTATACAGATACAAATATTGTACAGAAAAAAAATCATAATCTTATTATAAGTAATAATGTTTGAAATAAAATAAAATCAAATAAAATAAAATAAAATAAAATCAAAGAAATTAAAATCAGTCAAATGAAATAAAATCAAGTCAAATGAAATAAAATCAAGTCAAATTATATAAAAACAAGTCAAATTAAATAAAACGTAGTCAAATTAAATATGAGAAAATAAAAATAATCACCAAATAAAAACAAAAATAACTATGTCAAACTAAATTAAATCAACTTGCATAACATTAAATTAAATTACCTACATATTCTACACATTGTTGATAGTGTTAGCAATAATGCACCGCTTTGTGACTTTTTGTAGATTTGGCAGGGTGCAACTAAATAAGTCAACATACTTACTCCGCTATAACATTAATGAGTCGTATAGCGCGCGACACGGGGGCAAATGTAAGCAGGTTTGTTCTCGCCACGGGCACCCTGAGAGTAGGGGGGCGACAACGCGCTCCCACGAACCCGTTCGTGGCCCACAATATTTGGGTATTGTGACGAAGATTTAGAAATAGCTATTTTGAACTATTTTGAGTCATTCCCCGCTAATTCCACCCGAAACGCAGCTGAAACCATTCAAGTGTGTCAGGCTACGATATGTAAAGTTTAAAAAAAATACAAGTATAAATGTTACCGCTCCGGACGCATTGTGCAAAAGTTACATTCAGGAGATAATTTAAGACGGCTTGATTTTTGCAATTGGTTAAATCGGAAACTCGACAACGACAGACATTTCTAATCCAATATTTTATTTTCTGACGAAACAAATTTGTCTAATAATGGAATGTATAATCGAAATAATAAACATTACTGGTCACAAACTAATCCTTTGCGGGTAACCGAAGCGCATCGCCAGGCGCGATTTTCATTTAATTGTTGGTGCAGTATTTTGAAGGACAGATTATTTTATTTTAAAATTTATGACGGAACGTTGACGACTTTTAAATATGTTGAAATTTTGAATAAACTGTTTGAAGAGCTGGAGAATTTGCCATTGGCCCAGATCAACCAGTTATTTTTTCAACAAGATGGAGCTCTAGCCCATAATAGCCGTAAAGTAAAAGAGATTTTGATTCAGCAGTTTGGCGACAATTTTATTGCAACGCATGGTCCTGTGCCTTGGCCAGGGAGATCCCCGGATCTTACCCCCTTAGATTACTTTCTCTGGGGGTATGTTAAAAACGAAATTCTATGACTTGAAACGTTCTTTGGAGAATATTCTAAACGGAATCAATAACATTGTAATATTGAACGCAGTACAATCCTTGAGGTCTCGAATCCAGCTATGTATTGAAAACAATGGTCTACATTTTGAACAATTAATCAGTTAACGTAAGAAAAATAAAATGTGTTTTGTTAAAGATGAGCTCTTTCCTTTAGTTTGCCGTATGTCATTACCTCCCAGAATAAGATCCTTAATAGCAACACTCTCGTATGGTGTAATAATATAGGATGTGTTTTTTTTTTTAATAAATGGGTTCGACTCCCACCTAGGATTATTGGTTTTTCAAAAATCTAATGATGAGGTTTTAAGTTTCATCAAAATCGGGCTCGTGACTCCTTTGAGCATTTTTCGCTATTCCTTATAGTTTCGGATTTGGCCATCCAAGCCCTTTTCAAAAATTCACCTGTATTATGTTACTTTGACAAACCTAACTCTCGAGTTGCGATGTAGGAAACAAAAGTATTGTGCAACATCTGTACACTAATACTATATTGTTCTGTGTTATTATCAGGTGACTGCGACAACTATCCGTCGTTGCCGGTAATAGTAACGGGTGATACCGAGGTCGAGCCGACCGCCGAGCCTAACGCGACCGAGGAGTCGGCGGAAATGCCCGTCGCTGACGTCATTAAGTCATTAGTTCACTTCCTAGCTAATAGACCGACGCATATGCCTCTGTGGCAGTATGAAGATATTACTGCTAAAGGTAACTATCGCAAACATGTTTTTTTAATGTTTAATTAGATTGAAGACTTAATCGATTCACTCGCGTCAATTACTTTGTGTACCATTTGCAATCGTTTCTTGACATTTGGTTGCTTTTTTTTTTAAAGAATACCAGCAATCGCAAGTACATTATATGTTATTTAGTTATCCTAGCACATGGCGCTGTGTAAAAAAATACCTAAATATTTATTTAAAAATAAACTATTTATTAATCCAAGTGATATTGATTTCGAATTCTGTCATTGCAGTATGGACGCTGCGCAGTTGTCAACAGATGTCGACACTGTTGCGCCACGTGTTGCGTGTGTTTCGCGAGTCGTTGCCACACGCGCTCATATCAGAGAGATGGGCACAAACGGCACTACAGTTAGGTCTCTCTTGCCCTTCTAGACATTACGCTGGCAGGTCTTTGCAGGTTCGTATATTGACAAGTTCATTTAATTTATGTATTTTAATCACAGATAACACCATATACTTTTAAAACTTTGTACAGTGTTTTTATTTTCTCAATGTCTCTCGGGCAGTTTTGAGGAATCAACGTTTTTTCCGAATGCAACCAAACCAAATATTAATATCCATGTCCATAAATTATAAGATTTATCTTCTAAAAACTAAAAGTTAACTTGAATTTAACACTACGTACAGTACGATTATTTAAACTTTGGCGCTCGGGATGTCTCGATTTTATCCGTTTTTTCACATGGAGTATAAGAAAAACTAGAAGTGACGAATGGTCGAAAGTTTGCAATCAAGCCATTTAATGCAAAAACTATTTTTTAGTCGAAGAGAAGCTCGATTTGGAAATTAACAGATTTATTATCAGTATATCTAATTCAGACAGTGAAAGTAATTGAGACTAGGGTTTCATTATAAAATAAATAATTAATACGTATAATACAGATATATACGAGTATTACTTATTATACAATTAATACTTAGCGCTTTTAAAGAGATGAATTCCCCTATCAAATCATTAATTTTTAAAAGTGATAGACAAAAAGTAGTACTTGACGATGTAAATAATACCCTTTCGGAAATACTGCATTGGTTCACAAGTAACAACTTGCTGCTCAAAGCGAAGAAAACAAAATGTGTAAAATTTACTATGCCCAATGTTAGACAGGTGGATACTCATATTACTATGAATAGTGAATTAGTTCAAGTAGTCAATACCACAGTTTTTCTTGGGATAACTCTAGATAGTAAACTGCAATGGGGTTCTCATATCACAGCCTTGGCAGTAAGAAAGAACGTCTTAAACTGAGACAAAGCTTATTTGAAGGGAATAAAGAGAAGAATAGATGTAATATTTAATTCAAGATATAGAGAGGAACTGGAAAAGTTGCAAAATAAGGAAATAACGGGACTATGTTTTATTAAAAACCTTTGTAAAATAAAAAAGGAACTACTGAAAATTTATACTCACTGAAACTATAGAGTTAAGTAAATTATAGTTTTATTATATTTAGTGGCATGTTATGGAGCGGAAGAGCGTTTTTATTTCGAAAAGCTATCCAAACACAAACATGTAAAGACTAAATTCAAACCATTGTTTTGTTTGAATTTAATATGTATTTTAAGAGGTATAATGATATAATGTTTAAGTTTTATATTTTTAAGTTATTAATAGAAAAAAAAGATGAATTAAATTTGTTTATACCATACTAAATACATCGTTATATTAATAAACATAATTCTTTTTACCAGAAGGACACTATATACCAAAATGGTCAAAACCAATTCCAAATACCTAAATCAGCTACCCTGAACACATTCTATCGTTATAAAAAAATCATCTTTTTAAAATGAGTCCTCATTGAGCAAAATATGACATTTAAGAAAAAGATGCCACATAATAAAATTTAATAATTTCGTAGTAAGTTTAAATAAATTGTAAATTTTTCATTGATGGTATTTTTGGCTGTGATAATTAATTATATTTTTTACGGGGTATTTTGTAACACCCTGAATATAATATAATTTGGGGTTAAGAGTTGAGTTAAGAAAGCGCTAAAAGACTAAATCTCAGTTGGTCGGGTTATTATTTTGTCTTTATAGCTGTATCTGTATCGAAGTAAGTCTAACTAGCGTTATGCCTACTTCTACTTTTTGTTAGGCATAACGCGAGCTAGGTAAACTAAGTATCAGACACATCCAGCGTAAAGCCGCTTTTTCTTTAAGCCGGGTTCTTTAAGCGAAGCGTGAAGAGGCACATTACTAGGTCGTCAAGTTGAGGGCCACTCTCTATAGTGTTTCTATTCTTATGAGAGTCGCCCACAATCGCCAGACGTCGCCACAGCTTACCATCAGGCGGGTGGCGTCAATTTGTCGACCTAAATATAAAAAAAAAACATAATCAAAGTGTACACTATACAAAAGCACAGCAAGCATTAAAACTCCACCTTTCATAAAATTAAGATTTTTTATCGAGCACAACTCAATAGTCTAGCCTCCTTTGATCCTTTGAAATGGTACCTCCAACGGATTATACCCTTCATCACACATATAGAGTCTCACAGTCTCACAGTACTCTATATTCCACAAAAGCACCATCTGTGTCAGTTTACATGGCAGATAAAAAGATTCAGATTTATTTTTCTGTATTTTATTCTTTCTTTACTTTTAAAAGAGGAGATATTTTCTTTAACAATGGTCGTGTATTGTGTGGGTTCTTCTAAGATTTTAAAGGAATGAATACATGATAAATAAAACGCAAAAAAACAAATCACCTTAGACGGGACTTGAACCAATCGTATCGAAATAGAATAATCGAATCCTTGTGCAATAGCCAGGCTGCAGTCTATTCCGGTGAAGACACAGCATTCCACACGTTGGTAGAATGCTCAGCGTGGACGAGTCAGCGCTGGGACCTCGTTGTGGGCCTGGGCGTAAATATCCTCTAGCGTAGCATGGTCTCCCGCTAGAAACCATAGCTCGTAAAACATGGTCTCTAGCAGGAGCTTTACGCTGGATGTGTCTGATACTTAGTTTACCTAGGTCGCGTTATGCCTAAATAAAAGTAGAAGTAGGCATAACGCTAGTTAGACTTACTTCGATACAGGCCAACAGCTATAAAGACCAAATAATAACCAGACCAACTGAGATTTAGTCTTTTAGCGCTTTCTTAACTAACTCTTAACCCCAAATGATATTATATTCAGGGTGTTCCAAAATACCCCGTAAAAATATAATTAATTACGAGTATCAAAACCAAAAATACCATTTAATGAAAAATTTACAATTTATTTAAACTTACATACTACGAAATTATTAAAATTTTATTATGTGGCATCTTTTCTTAAAGGTCATATTTTACTCAATGAGGACTCATTTTAAAAAGATGATTTTTTTATAACAATAAAATGTGTTCAGGGTAGCTGATTTAGGTATTTGGAATTGGTTTTGACCATTTTGGTATATAGGGTACTTCTGGTAAAAAGTATTATTTTTATTAATATAACGATGTATTTAGTATGGTATAAACAAATTTAATTCATCTTTTTTTCTATTATTAACTTAAAAATATAAAACTTAAACATTATATCATTATACCTCTTATAAATACATATTAAATTCAAACAAAACAATGGTTTGAATTTAGTCTTTACATGTTTGTGTTTGGATAGCTTTTCGAAATAAAAACGCTCTTCCGCTCCATAACATGCCACTAAATATAATAAAACTATAATTTACTTAACTCTATAGTTTCAGTGAGTATAAATTTTCAGTAGTTACTTTTTTATTTTACAAAGGTTTTTAATAAAACATAGTCCCGTTATTTCCTTATTTTGCAACTTTTCCAGTTCCTCTCTATATCTTGAATTAAATATTACATCTATTCTTCTCTTTCTGTTCCCTTCAAATAAACTTTGTCTCAGTTTAAGACTGTCTTTTTTTAAAAATCTATAAAAGACCGTTTGCCTTTCATCCGCGAATTCAATAGTCTATGCCAGCCTTCTAAAGAGTTATTCGTGCGATGGATTTCACAGGCGCAGCTTAAAATATCTTTTAATTTACCCATCCATTGCTTTTCCATAAACACATTGAATTTTTCCGTGGTTTTAAAATCATTATCAGCTACTAAAATCTTAATTTCTTGCCATACATCTGATATATATATATATATAGTGGGAAGCAGAGGAAGATTTGCACACAATTTGGTATTTTATAACCAGCGCGTGTAGCCAAAACAAAAAATTTTTCAGCTTTTTTAAATACAGCTTTTGAAAAATGGTAATAACACCCACTTATGGCTATCCCTGGAAAGACAACCTTGAGCGCTTGTATTTGGGCAATTTCATAATCACATTTAAAACGTTTAAAATTAATCTCAAAATTGGTCTTGATTAGTTGAAATAGTAATGTATGTGTCTTGTGATTTATCTGGTAATAAGCTGAATATCACAGGAACTATGTTGACAGTGTCATTGTTTTTAGCGTTTAAGTTTAAATAAATTGAATATAGTTGGTAAAACCGTAAAGGCACAGATTTAAAAGTACCTACCATCGCCATATAATTCCACGTCAGTACCTGCGGCTAACTTCAAGCTCCTCTTACCTGCTAAAGTAGAGAATATCAAAATTCTACGAGTACTTTTAGCTACACCGTCATCACTCACAAGAAAATTTTTAACTACAATTATTGGTACCAGTAATTTATTAGAAGATCGTTTTTCGATTTCCAAAAAAACTATTTCTTGCGCGACAAAGTGAATCCTTCTTGATTTTGTATAAAGATACTGCGTTAATCTCGTCATCTGAAAAGGCATTTGTATCGACTTCATTATTATTTGCTGTAGAATTTACCTCACATAACACTATTTTCTCAACTATTTTGGGTATTGGTCCAAATTAACGGCATACTTCTTTTTTTGCTTTATCAATAATTGCAGCTATTTTATTTTTTGCTTGATTAGGAGAACACGAATGTTCTTGAGCATTTTGAACTTCATTATTAGAGCCCAGTTTCAAAGAAGCGCTGCAAGTCTTTCTGTTTAAGCCACGCCATAATGAGGAACCATCTTTACTGCACTTGCTTTTAGTGTATGCATGACCATCTTTTAATAAATTGTATGCACCTTTTTTATTTTTAAAAAATTGAAAATTTTGTGAAGACATTAGATTGGATTTATTATTAATATTTTATTATTAGTTTGCATTACAGCTATCAAATCAATAATAATGAGTGTGACAGTATCTATCGTAATGATAGAACACTCAAAATTGTAAGTGGACAGATAAATACACTAAGAAGTTTGTATAGGGTACTTCCTAGCCTTTTCGCGGGGTATACCTAATACGCAGAACGAACACAAACCTATTATGTATCCTTACTAATATTATAAATGCGAAAGTACTAATTTATGCGGGTGGAGCCGAGGTCATCAGCTTGTATATATCTATAGGCATAACGCAATATATATAATTAATATATAAAATTTAGGTATAAAGAGAAGTAATCCTTATGCGAGGTAGGCAAATGGCGACTTAGGCAAACAGATATTTAGGCTAAAAGCTAATCGAAAATGAAGTTTAGTCATAATGCGAAGTGATCGTTCTGCGTATTAGGAATACCCCGCGTAAAGCCCTTCGGTGACAGGAGTGTGAATTATTTTGTTTTTTTTTTATACAAGTACTTGCTCGATCTATTGTATTACATAGTATATATGTGTGATTTAACTTCTACTAAATATAAAATCAAAGGGAACATTCAAAACACATTAAATTTTTTAACCGAGTTTTATTATGTACCATGAGTACGTTAACTGATTTTGATGATTCTTTTTTTATTTGAAAGCTGGTGATTCCCGTTTAAGTTTCAGTTCTGACAAGAGTCGGTTCCATTTATGTGCTAAAATTATGCATTCTTAGGTGTTCCGTTTCATCGGTGTGGCCATGACTGGTCGTATGGTCTCAGACATTCTCTCCCGATTGGTCGAGACCGTGGCTGAACAAGGCGAAGACATGCAAGGATACGTCACAGAATTATTACTAACACTAGAAGCTGCTGTAGACTCGCTGGAATCCAACTTTAGACCTTTGGATTACATGAGAGACATATTCAAGTCTACACCAAACTTAAATAATAAAGATGGCGGACCACCCGCTAATGGCAGTCCTTATAATGCTGGTAAGAGTTTGATACTTTTATACAAACTATATCTTAAATCTATATCTGATATCTTATACCTCATTTACATGCTTGGCAATTTTTTACCAGCGTCCACAAATACTACAGTGTAATAGACGTGTTTGGATTGACTTGCGTACACCGGTTAGAGGGCGTCCATAAATTACGTGAGATGTTTTTTCTTTTAATTTTCTGTCCCTCTCTCCCCTCCTGGTGAGATGTCGTGAGATTTTATTCAACCCCCTCCCCCATGCCCCAATCTCACGTGAGATTTTTCAAAATGTGGGTTTCTTACGTAAACGCGTTGGATTGTTATAGTAAAAAGATTAAAAAAAAAATTTGCTTCGTGCTTCTATTTACGACTAAGTAGTTAAGACTAGTAATCAATCTCATGTTGAATGTGATGTATTAACTTTTCTTTCTTAATTCCGCTTCGCTGTATTCCATAATTTTATCACATTGTCCTGGCAGGACTTCTTCGTCTTATAGACGTATCTTTTGACGTATGCTTTATAAAAATCTTGATAACTCATTTTAAATTAGTAAGAGCATGCACTGAGTCGAGTAAAACATTTACAAGAGTAAACAAAGCAGGTTGGAACCTGTCCGTGCGTCGCTGCCACTCAGCTCGTATGCTCTCGTTCATCGAGTCGCGCGTTCGGCTGGCAGTGACGCGAAAACAAAGGACGGGCTACACTTTACCGTAAGCTATTTGGTATAAAATAAATATGGTGGTTTTTGACAGTCAGTAGATGTATAACGTCGAAGTATGAATGAAATTATTTTCTTTCGAACGAATTAGTGAATGATCTTAATCGTATTACGATTACGGTTAAGATTAAATCTTAAGCATGTACAAACTGGATTAAATGGACCAAAATAGTATAATTTTTTTGTTTTTTTTGTTTCAATCAGATAAAAAAATGCGTTATATTTGCTGCGACCCCCCTCTCTCCAACGTAAGATTAGATGAGATTTGACTCGACCCCCTCCCCCCCTTAAACATCTCACGTATTTTATGAACGCCCCCTTATGAGTTTTTGTCGATCCGGACTTGGGTCGGTTTTTCAACACAAAACGTTACGTGTTTACGTTTAGTGTCATTTACTGTTACGCTCACGAGCTCTCGCCGAACAGATGTATTTACGTTGTAATGCGCTACCTATTTCAAAACGTTTTTTTTTAAATCCCATGTCAACTCATTTTTCCGATATTTTATACTAATATGTTGTCGCGTATCTAACGTACGACTTCATAGGGTTCTTATTATGAATGTAAATATTTATTATATGTTTGTGTAGAGGATTAAAAAGATAAATACAAAAAATATACCTACTAATTTCATTGATAGGTAGTTTTCATAGCATTATATACATTATGTCGCACACGTCTGCTCAGCTTGTCTGTCCGGAACAGACTGACGTACTCACAACCGTGTGAATGATATTAGAGCGTTTCTGAAGGATGACCAAGGGTCAGCAAGCTTGTAAACTACGTATTATATATTATACTTACATTACACGCGTGCAGCAGGCATATGCATATTAACCGCCCACATGTTGCCAGTAACTTTGCTGATCCCACGTAATAAATTTACCAGAGTCTTCGGCAAAGGTTCGAGTCCTGCCGATGACATATTATATAATATGTAATACATATTATTATTGTTTGTCCAGGTAAACGTTCGCCCGGCGTGTGTGTTGGTTGTGTGACAAACCACACTCGCAGTACTAGCTACTCTGTCTCGTACTGTATCCGCAAAAACAACGCGCCGCCACCCAATAGTGACAAACAAACTCATGGTAAATATCACTTACTAGATAAATCTATATTTTTAATCATTCTCATACAACGGCATCTAGCCAAAATTAAGCTCATATAAAGTTGTGGAAATGGGACCTAGACATCTTATAAACAGACACATATATTTCTAAATACATACATACTAGTTATCACGGCGAACTTTGTATCGCCTCAAATATAAAAAATATATATATATACAGGGTGTCCCAGAAGTCGACGTCAAGCTGGAATCGGGTAACAGGCTAGGTCATAACAGTTGTCAGAAAAATATAAAAAAAAATCTAGGTCTTGTATTTTAAAAATTATAGACGTTCAAAAAAAGTAGAGAAAATCTACGCCTTGTGAATGTTTTTTTCATTCCTAATGCTACAGATATGTACTTTTTTGTTTTGTTTTTTTTCTAATGTAACCCTGAATACTTTTTCTTTAAAGTCTAAACTGAAATTTAAACTCAATTTCTCGAGCTCGGAAGTAAAATGTCACCGTTTGCCCAACCAAAAATTTAAAATAAATACTTAGCTCAGTTTTAACTGGCCACACTGAAAAAAAAATGTACTAGGTGAGTTAGGCAAGTAACTTTAAAAGTTAGCGCGTTTAATAAGGATTCTAAAACTGTAAAACACTCACTAGTTTATTTCTCGCATTGCGGCCATTTTTTTAATTTTCGAAAAAAAAAACAGTTTATTAAGTGTTTTATTACTTTACTTAGAAGTTATTCTGATGTACCTGTGGCTTTCCACAAGGCCGTAACTCTTAATATTATAGCTAGAGGAGTACCAATAGACTGATTTGATCAGTGTGAGCGAGACAGATAGCTACTATTATTTGATTGAGATAGAGATACCTAAATAAAATGTGATAGTTGTTACTGACGTTATTAAATAAAGCAACAATAATTGAAAAACTTTGATTTATTAAAATTACAACAGATGTTCAAACTGCCTTCCTTCAATCGTAATGCAAGCTCGACATCTTCTTAAAGATCGCGATATCTGACGGGCGAATCTTCCGTTCTTAACAAATTCAGCTGCTTCCGTTAATCGTTGCCGCAACTCGTCAAATCAGTCTATTGGTACTCCTCTAGCTATAATATTAAGAGTTACGGCCTTGTAGAAAGCCACAGGTACATCAGAATAATTTCTAAGTAAAGTAATAAAACACTTAAAAACCTGTTTTTTTTTCGAAAATTATAAAAATGGCCGCAATGCGAGAAATAAACTAGTGAGTGTTTTAAAGTTTTAGAATCCTTATTAAACGCGCTAACTTTTAAAGGTACTTGCCTAACTCACCTAGTACATTATTTTCAGTGTGGCCAGTTAAAACTGAGCTAAGTATTTATTTTGAATTTTTGGTTGGGCAAATGGTGACATTTTACTTCCGAGCTAGAGAAATTGACTTTAAATTTCAGTTTAGACTTGTACATGACATCTGTTGTAATTTTAATAAATAAAAGTTTTTCAATTATTGTTGCTTTATTTAATAACGTCAGTAAGAACTATCATATTTTAATTAGATATCTCTATCTCAATCAAATAATAATAGCTATCTGTCTCGCTCACACTGATCAAATCAGTCTATTGGTACTCCTCTAGCTATAATATTAAGAGTTACGGCCTTGTGGAAAGCCACAGGTACATCAGAATAACTTCTAAGTAAAGTAATAAAACACTTAAAAAACTGTTTTTTTTCGAAAATAAAAAAATGGCCGCAATGCGAGAAATAAACTAGTGTGTTTTACAGTTTTAGAATCCTTATTAAACGCGCTAACTTTTAAAGTTACTTGCCTAACTCATCTAGTACATTTTTTTTTCAGTGTGGCCAGTTAAAACTGAGCTAAGTATTTATTTTCAATTTTTGGTTGGGCAAACGGTGACATTTTACTTGCGAGCTAGAGAAATTGAGTTTAAATTTCAGTTTAGACTTTAAAGAAAAAGTATTCAGGGTTACATTAGAGAAAAAACAAAACAAAAAAGTACATATCTGTAGCATCAGGAATGAAAAAAACATTCACAAGGCGTAGATTTTCTCTACATTTTTTGAACGTCTATAATTTTTAAAATACAAGGCCTAGATTTTTTTTTATATTTTTCTGACTACTGTTATGACCTAGCCTGTTACCCGATTCCGGCTTGACGTCGACTTCTGGGACACCCTGTATATATATAAAATATAAAAAAAAAAAGAATATTTTAATATTTCATGCAAATGTATGTATTATTAATTATAATTGAAAAACGCGACGGACGGACAGACAGACAGACAAATTGTCGTATTAAATATATAGATTATACATAGAAAACACCCAATCTCACAAACATTTGATTCGACCCGGGACCCGAACCCAAGACTCCGGTGTCGAAATCGTATGCACTACCGACCACGCCACCGAAGCAATTCATGAAATATTATAGAAATAACCTTTAACCTATAATTACATAATTTAAACTTTACACGGCCAAAGTATAATGTTATATTGTCCTGAGATTAGTCTAAACTCCGAAGTAACCGCAAATTTTTTTTTTCAGTAACTTGGATATTAACGTGTAAATACAGACATACGATAAAAAACGTCTGTTTTGTGTTTTATATCGGGCACACTTTTTTCTTCTTATTCATTCTTGACATCTTATTTGTAATGTTTTATTATAGTGTAGATGTATGTATTGTAGAACGGCCGAGGCCTTGCAGTGAAGCGGCTAAAGGGACTTGTTCGAACCTGTGTCGATCTCGGTCGGCGCAATCGCTCAAACTTCTCGGCGATTCTGCTACACAGGTATTACTTGCTTAAACTGCCCACTACCTTTAACCGACTGAACTTTAAAAAAAGAGTAGTGTTTCCCATGTCTATAATATTATGTTAAATTACTCTATAGCCTAAATCGCTTATCAAATAAACTTTCTTTAAAATCACTGCGATTTTTTTTTGGTAATTTCATGTAGTGTCATAATTTTATAATATTAGAATCACTTACTTGTAAAGTCTTAGTTTTAAATATACCAGAATTTAGTCGTAAACAATAATTAAACTACAACATTTTAATGGCGCAATTACACTTGTTCATTGTTTGAATTCCGGCACACGAAAGACGTTACTCGACTTCATGTCGTCGAAAAAATAATTACATTATTTACGGACAAATGACCCTGCGTAAGTGTGATCCTAAGATCCATGGTCAAATCAAAATTTTTTATTTCTTATTCGAATACAGGCTTAATCGTCTTCGTTATTTAAACCTAAAGCCCCCACTGATGACCCCACGATTGACGATACGTCGTATCAAAACAAATGCAATGGATGTCTTTCTAAAATTATACACAGGTTATCTGGTGGCTGAATGGTTAAACCATTCTCCTTGTAAGAGAAAGATTACTATTCAATCCAGGAACGTGTGACTGATGAATTTTTGGGGATAGAAATTTAAAAAAATATAATTGATTAGTAATTAGGTAGCCTATAAATATTTATAATTTCCTTTCTTTATTATGATACACGCGTCCAGTCCAAAGTGACGTCGTTTGTCCGAATTCCACAGGCAACGACCAAGTGTTAACGCCGGGGTACATTAAGGTATATTATAGTTAAGACAACCCAAACAAAATCGTGTTAGGCACTCAGACGTGACGTTTCAGAAAAATTACCGAACATCTCTATGTCCTTAGTACATTATTTTCTCAATGCATGAGTATAATAAACGATCACGTATTAAAATTTCAGGACGATAAGCTAACAATCCTGGCAACCCTATTCTGGGTTGGAGCGTCACTATTGGAGTCGGATTACGAGCACGAGTTCTTGTTTGGAGTTCGACTGTTAGCGCGAGTGATGTCACGTCTGCCGCTAGACCGGCCGGACGCTAGAGAGCGACTTGATCGAACTCAAGCCCATACTTCGCCCTCACTGCACGCTTTACTGCTGAAGGTTAACTAACATTTACTTTTTTTAAACCTTAAGTACATACGTATAATTACAAAATTAATAATAATTATACCCCATTATTGCTGTTTCACTTTAACAATTATGGCCGGAGCTCGTCCGTTTGTATGCAGGTGAAGATGTATTGAGTCGTCGAAGATATTGATAGAAGCTGGACCCATTCTACTAATTTTGGTCTTAAAGTATTCGTAGTATAGTATACAATTAAAAAAAGAGTATGCTTTAGATCACACGACTGAAGTAAAACTTTTTGAGACAAAAAGATAAATAACATGTGTGCTCGCACGGAATGTTACTCTTTCTTCTATCTGCACTAACTATCCTTACTAGCCTGATCACACATATCGTAACGTTCTCGTTACACATTCACCTGCTTACTCCCCAAGACAAGCGTGCGTAAATAATTTTGCTTCATTAAAATGTAATATTTCCAGGGTTGCACACATCCGAACACTTACGAGCTGGTGGTAGGAGTGTTAGTCGACATGATACCACTGTTGGAGTTGCCAGTGATAGATCCGACGCAATCCGTCGCGTTCCCTATGACGGTGGTCGCACTGTTGCCGTACATGTTGTTGCACTATGAAGATGCGAACGAATTGTGCGTACGCGCAGCATGCCATATTGCACAGGTATATAAACGCCCCGAGACGCTTCGTGGACAAGACAATCTTAATTCATCGAAGAAACTTTTGTCCTAAACTTTTTTGGTCGAGAGAATCATTGACCTGTTCATAACTGATCGAACGAACGTTTGGTCGAAATAACGATTGATCATTTTATAATTGATCGAACGAACGTTTGTTCGAAATAACATTTCGTCAGGCTAAGGATCCACCGCGAGGAGGACAATAAAGGCCCAATGAGGCCCCTGATGTTTTGTGAGCCCCACACCCCTGTTATGATCAGAAATAGAATAGATGCCTACTTACAACATAAATTTATAATTTAAATATAGGCGAGCGGCGTCAATTTGGCGAACCCAATATTTAAAAATAACAGTTGTAGGTAACATTTAAAAGTTTTATGAAGTTTTGGTTGAATAACATTTATTTATAAAAATATAACTGCCGCTGCCTCAACTGTGCCTACTTACTTCCCACAAAATCGACTTATTTTCCTACTATTTTGCCGTTCATGCTGACAGACTGTGGAACGCTCTTACCGACGATAACGCCACTGGGAGCGATCTTTAGAAATAAGTGTTGTAATCTGTTGTATACGTTATGTTTGGTATGTATCCATGTATATAAGAAATAAATAAAACATAAAATATAGTAGGTACGAGAATAATCATACCTTAGCCGCCGTACTCATTACATTTGGTTCCCTGCTACTTTTTCCTTTTCCCTAGATTGAAGAAACCAATAAAATACGACTTTGTGCGACGATAAAAACCGCATCGCCGAAAGAGCTTAAGGCTTACTGAAAAGTGCATCATCATCTACCTGCCCTTATCCCAATTATTTGGGGTCGGCGCAACAAGTCTTTCTCCCCCACACATCTCTGTCAGACGTCATCTCTTCAGTCACTCCTCTCCTTGTCATAACCTCTTTCACACATTCCATCCATCTTTTCTTTGGCCTACCTCTACTTTTTAAACCCTCTACAGTCATACTTTGCACCTTTCTAACGACATTGCTTTCCTCTCTTCTCATAACATGTCCATACCATGACAGCCGCTCGCTTCTCAATGTTTCATTCACCGGTGCAACTTTCAAACTTCCTCTAATATACTCGTTCCTTACCCTATCCATTCTTGTCACACCACACATCCATCTTAACATTCGCATCTCCGCTACCTGCAATTGTCTTTCATCCGTCGCTTCTACGGCCAAACATGAAAGTCCATACAGGACGGTAGGTCTGACGACAGTCTTGTAAATTTTCCCCTTAAGTTTCTGAGGAAATTGGGGGTCGCATATAGTGGCTTTGACCTGCCGCCATTTCATCCAACCTGCGTCAATTCTTTGCTTCACTGTACGATCGATTTCCCCATCATCCTGGATAAGAGAGCCGAGGTACCGGAAACTGAAGCAAACTGGTATTGGTGCGCCGTCCAACACCATGGGTGTAGAACTGGAGAGACCGCCGAAATCAGAGAACATTGCTTACTGAAAAGTGCATATCAGAACTATTTCGAGGATTGTAAGATTGCTGGCACAATAGCACTATATCTGAGTGGGACTACTTTGTGGAGTCAAAATTTAAATTGGTAAATAAAGAAATATTCACAATAACTGAAATGGCATCGGCAGGACTCAAACCCACGACCTACGATGACTAATACCGAAATTACCTATACAAGTCTTTAAGTTTGGCTGTGCAATCAGAATATTTTGATATGCAAATCTTATTTTTTGTACGTTAAATATCTTTTTCGACGCATTTGAAGAAAATATACTATACACTATTGTATGTATCTTTTTTGAATTTAATATTGTTAAACAATTGATTTATTTGCAGGGAGAAAAAATATTTGGTGTAAAAAAAGTTTATTTGATGCTTATAAATTGAGGGGCGATAAGTTTTTTGCTGTGCATTTAAATTTATCTCCTTTAAAATACCGATTTTTTATTATAATTTTTATCAGTACTGTAAATAACATTTACTTAAAATAAAATTAAGAGAACATTGCTACATTGTAAATTTTTTTGTCCTCGCGGTGCATCTTTGGCTGTTAAATGTTATTTCGACCAAACGTTCGTTCGACGAAACGTAGTACACCCAAATAATCCTAATATTTAGAAATTAAGTAAGTACTGACATTATTAAACAAAAGATTGGGTAAATATCCCTAACGTTTCTCAGAAGGCCTCAACTATTTTTCTTTCAATTTGATATTGATGATTTCAAATTTTCGATATTTAGTAAAGATATGAAATATAGGACATCATCATCCTCCGAGCCTTTTGCCAACACAGTTGGGGTCGGCTTTCCAGTCTAACTGCGATGCGGCTGAACTTTAATCACATTTTTGGGTTCGGTGTTGCCATTTATTTTTTTGAAATTTTCAATGTACAGAATTTTCACTTCTCGATATATTACGTGAAGCCACTGCCATCTGACCTTCACAACCCATAGGCGATATCGAAGCTCTGTAGTTTTAGACCACGAAGATTTTGTTTTAGGGCTCCAAATATCCGTAACGACTGCCATAGATGAAAAGATGTAAAAACAAAAACTTTGATCCTCAGTTCACAGCGGAGAAAAGCAAGAAGTTGGAGAATCTCGGCACAGTGATGACCCTTTACTCCAGACGTACGTTCAGCAAGGAGAGCTTCCAGTGGACAAAGTGTGTTGTCAAATATCTGTGGGACACATACTCGCATCTCTCACAACAAATGTTGGCGTTCCTCGTTGAGGTATTAGAAAAGGTAATGGTTTTATAACATGTAACAGACCTGTTTAGATTTTAGAATTAGTAGTTAATTTACTCTTAAAAAGTTCGAATTTTTGACATAAATAAAAAATTTAAAAGGTGCTTTTCGTTATAATTTTTCTGAGATTTTCTGGAAATCTGTATCGAAAAGTAACTTTATTAAAAAAAAATATGTATGGAAAAATTGCTTTTTAAAGCATTATGGTACAGTTGGAGAAAATTTTACTTGCAAAACAGGCTAAAGTCTTTCGTACATACCGCCTTGTTGAGTGCCATCATAATATTGTCGACAACTCAATATGGCGGCCTAAACTCAACAAGGCGATATGTACAAATTAAACATTATTCATAAAAAAATTAAGTTCATAAGGTCATCGACTTATTCGTATTTTACTGAAATTGTTATGGGTCGAATCGAATTAAACAGTCAACAAATAACCATAATTAGCCTATATAGGTCACCAAGTCTATCAATCACCACATTCGTAAGGGAAATTGGTAATTTAATTGAAAATAGGGCTGAAAAATGTAACTTGCTGATTGTCATTGATATGAATATCGATATATTGAAATCTTGTAATATGACATCTGATTACATGAACACATTGTGTGGGTTAGGGTTAACGAGTTGTATTAATCAATATACGCGGGTTGAAAAGAAGGGTAACCTAATCACCAAGTCATGTATAGACCATTTATATTCGTGCGGAGCAGCTCAGCGACAGCGACTACAATCTATTCCGCCGTAGTAAATGAGTCACCAGCTGATCATTACATAACTGCATGTATACAACCTGTCGAGCGGCATCGTAAGTACGATGCAAGCGAGCGCGTTGTATATACCTACGACAGTGAACGAGTGCTGACTGAGCTGCGCAGGGCGGACTGGAGTGCATGCCTTTCTTGTGATTCCGCTGGCGATATTTATGACAAAATGAGTAGTATTTTTTCAGATACGTTGAACTATGTAAACAGCTCAAAGTTAGGTTAAATAAATACAAATCTAACGCCTGTAACTGGGTGAATAAAAGAGTGTTATTTATGTGTGACAAAAGTAACGAGTTGTTCAAACTATACAAAAAGGTACCGACAATAGAAAATAAGATAATCTATAATAAATGTAGAAATAAAACGAATAAATATATTAATTACACAAAAAACAATTTTATAATAGAGAAATCACAAAAAACTTTCATAACTCAAAAAAACTGTGGCAATTTATAAATGTGGTGTGTGGCAGGGTTTTTCACTCGGTTTATGAGACGATTCAGAAGTATTTCTCTCTATCTGATAAGGACGCTGCAAATATGTTCACAAACGAATTTAAAAAGAATACAGATATCCTAGATGTACATTCGTGTGATAAAAAAGTATTGACCGGGTCAACAGGCACTGCCGGGATGGGGGTGGATGTGTCGATGAGATTACCAAAAATAACTAACGAGGAGACATGTAAAATATTAAACAGATTAAACATTAATAAAAGCCCAGGACTAGATGGAATTCGAGCAGTTGATATTAAAAATATTAAAAAAGAAATAACACTTACCCAGACAACCTAAAGGCGGGCGTAGTGCGCCCTATATATATAAAAGGTAGGCACGATGACTGCAATAACTACCGTCCTATAACCATACTGTCTTGTGTCGACAAGGTAATTGAGAGGTACTTGGGAGATAAGCTCAGTCAGTTCTTGCAATCACACAACATAATTCATAGCAAACAATTTGGATTTCAAAAGGGCCGAAGCACATCTCAATTGCTTTGTCAATTTACCAATGAGATTAACGAGCACTTGAATGAAAAACGTCACGTGCTCGTTATTTTCATTGATTTCAGCAGGGCTTATATGCTCCAATACAATGTGCTGTATGAAGGGTTGGAGCGATCTGGCATACGGGGCCCAATGTTACAACTTTTCCAAAGTTATCATCTCAATAGGTACACGAAAGTTAAAGTCGGAAATACATACAGTAACAATATAAATACTAATAAAGGCACGGCCCAGGGTTCAATATTAGGTCCAAATGTTAATGAAATGTGTAACTTGTTTGCACACGGCTCCATGTACCAGTTCGCTGATGAAACTCGTCTAGTCGTAGCTGACAGAAATGTAGAAACGGCTGAGCTTCAATTACAGGAAAATTTTAATAGGATGTGTCAATGGGCGCACGTCGTTGGATTGGTGATTAACGCCCAAAAAACCAAATTAATGTGTATAGAATCGTCTCACAACACACCACACGACGTAGAACTGTGACCACAACAGAGCGCGAGCCGAGCGAGCGTAGCGAGCGGGCCGCGGCAGCAGCCGGCGAAGCGCCGGAATTGATCTGCATTATATAAAAAAAATTGTGAAACATTTTTAATTCTACCTCCTCATACTAAATATAATATTATACCTCTCTGCTGAGCAATTATGTGTTTATGTGTCTTTCTATTTAGGTATTTTAATAATCAGAATTTGTATTGTTGATGTTTCGAAATATCATTAAGTCGGACTTTTTGTTATTCGATCTATTGAAGCTCGGTATTTTGAAAGTAGTAATTATAAACGTTAGGAATATTGACATTTAGGAATTTTAAAAAATAGGAATAATGATCAATCGGAGTTGTTATATTCGGAATTTTGAACCAGTCGGAATTATGAAAATCGGTATTTTGAAATTCGTATTTGTGACTGACGGAATAATGTTAAGGATTCGTATTTATGTAGTGTACCCACTTGGACCTAGTGATAGATAACCGACTTAACTGGGGGGGCACATATAGAATATGTTTGTCAAAAGTTAAGATCATTGCTAAGTAAGATATATAATGTACTTAAGTATACAATGCCATTTAAAACCTTAAAAATGGCCTTAAATAAAAATTAAAATGGCTGTTATGAAAGAAGAGGTTGCTAACATTAACCAACTGTGTGAGCGAACACGTAACCGTCACTTGAGCCATCTGCCACACTTAAAAAAAATACTGTATCCCAAGTTCTAATAATCTATATTATTATTAGTGTATCCATTTACATTCAATATTCATGTTAATTGTTTTTTGTTATTCTTATAACTAGTGTTATTACATACTCGTACATTATTAAAGCATAAACGTCTAATCGATGCTTCTCAGGACCAAAAGGCTGGCTATTTTCTGGCCCAAAGAATAAGTATCGCCATCCAACGTGGCAACACAGCCAGCATTCTGGGAACCTTCCCAGTCGGCAATGACGCGGAGGATTTTTTAAACGATATTTTGTAATGTAAATATTTTTAGTCTATAATTATGTTTATTTTGTATATTGTAATTCTTATTGTAAATAAATGTATACAAATAAATTATTAAAGTATTGTTAAAATTCGGAACTCCCACTCGCACAAAAACCTTCGAGGTTTAAGCGAGTGGATGTTATGCATGCAGACTGTATTATTATGTAAGGTGTTGGTCAATGAATAAATAATAATAAAAAAATAATAATTATAATTAAGTTCTGATACAATTTCATAAACTATTACGAGTATAATGTAAAATGGCATGTTAAACTAAGAGGAGTTTTCTACAAATGATGTTATTTTGTTTCAGGGTTCAGCCAATCTCCAATTGCCAGTACTGTCAATACTGCACTGTATGTTGTACTACGTGGATTTGAATGCACCCGCCGCACAACCAGTTAATGTTGACCTTCTACGTGCCGTGGCCAAGTTTATTGATATAACTGTGAGTGCTTTGCGAACATTTCTTTTAAATAGTACTTTTTACCTGGATATTTTGTATGAATTTCATTTTGAAAATATATTTATTTCTTCTATGCTATCAGTTCCGTGTTAAAACAAAAAATGTTTAGACAAACTTATTTACGTTTTTGACGAACACCACTGTCGATAGAAGTCCAAATATCATTGACAAACACCAATCACCAATCAATCCAATTTGTTATTAAACAATTCAAACACGTAGATGTTTGACAAACGCTTCAAACAAAACCTTAGAATATCAAATTAGTTGACAAACACGTAAAATTTCTTGGTTTACAGTCTAAACATTTGTTGGTGTACAGGGCACTTTAGATGGGTTTCAAACATAACTAACGCTTCAAAAGGACTTAATGCCAGTGAACGAAAAAAAACATAGAAGCGTAACTTCAAACAAAATTCCTAAAATAAACGGTCCCTCGATATTTATTTTCTATGTACATCTAGAAATAATGATTGGCTGTATTGTCAACGTACGTCTCTGATTGGCTAAACAAAGCATATAGTACGTGGGCCGTAGAACATTGAAAAATATTGAAAACAGCAAGCTCATTTTTCGTAAGTAGCTTTATTTTATCGAGTCCTACCCCAATATCTCAAAAAGAAATCTCAAATCAGGTAGCTCACAGAGTTATCCAGTTAAAATATTCGGAACAAAATTGTAAGGTTGCATTAATTCGTATAGAGCTGCAAAGTGGTGCAGATATTAAGTCCATCATTATAAATCAAATATCAAAAGTTCCCATCGATCCGACTTGTGCTAAAAAAGTTATTCAAAAAATTAAGCTTTTTTGGATTTTACTCGTAAACAATGTTAAACAAACCTTTTTACTCATAAACAAAAATAGTTTTGCACAAAATTGTAGATAATAAAATAACCTACACAAATTACCTTACTTACAACTTTTTTGCTAGGAATTACCATTCCTGAGAGATTGCGGTTATTAACGTCCAACAAGCTCTAGTCTACACGCAATGCTGGTCCGCTCCTATTAACTCTATCGTGATATTATATAGCCTATGTTACTCGCTAAAAATGTAGCTTTATATTACCGAACGAAATTTTAAAATCGGTGCGGCAGTTTCTGAGATGTCACGTTGTCCCGTACAAACTTTGTCCCACCTTTTTCACCCCTTTAGGAGTAGAATTTTAGAAAATCAGCAAGTTTTAGGTTTCTTCGATTAGCGGTTTAGGCTCAGCAGGCAGTCATTTAGGACATAGAATTTAATATTGTATGCTTAACTGTAATTAATATTGATTGACGATTCAACGTTCAGCCCATAGCGATATTATAAGAGTAGAGGTGGTGTAATACAATTTTCCTATTAGACAAAGTGTTACTCTTCGCGGGTGTGAAGGAGTGGTGAGGAGGGGTATAAGGAACCTTAGTCCTGCCCACTTCTTTATTTTCCATCTCGCGGTCAATAGCAAAACTACTTACTTCATTAAAATGTCAGTTTACTACGTAGTTTTAACTATTTCACACTCCTAACAGGGACGTACCTAGTCAGATTTTTGGTACAAAGGAGTTTTATATTTTTTGAATTGCAAATATACCTATCTCAAACTGAACTGTCGAAATTTGCCGTAGGGGTTATATCCACATCTAAAGTATAACGGGGCCCTGTACGGGGCTCCCGTATGGGCAGGTAGATTGACGGCCAACGACGTGTCTATTTTAAATAGACCGTTGATAACCTTAGCTTCATTAAGTATCTGTTTCGTATCCATCGTGAGGTAACACCCTAGTGTCAACACTGCGAGGCCTCCGACAAAGACACGTACTGCACTCCACACGTTGGTGGAGTTCTGACCGTGGGCGAGTTAGCGCCGGGACCTCATAGTGGGTCTGGGCGTGGATACCCTCTCGCTAGAGTCCATGCCTCAAGCCATGGTCTACAGCAGGAGTAGGTGGAACGCGGCCGTGTCATTCTGCGAGCAGGTCATGCTCGCGAAGGAGGCGGCCGAGAGAGTGAGGAAACGTACCCTCCCCACTGAGTTCCGTAGTCAACGGCCAGGGCGCCGCAGACTTATTTACGCCCAGGACCAACGATACCTTCATGATCAGGGCTTGAGGACGGTGGGATAGCCACCCAACGTCATAACACTTTTCCCTTAAGCGCTCGGCAATAGACGTATGAGAGGCTGCGGCTCTTGGTCGCGGAATTAAAAATGGATGGTCTCAAAATATACTATTTTCTCGTTTTTGTACATATTTCGTTGCTGCTCCGCTTCTATCATTTTTAGCGTGATGTTATAGAGTCTATATACTTATACACTATTAAAATATAACTTTGCTGACGTGGAGGTACCTCATTACAAGTATATGCCTGACCCAGTTCTTGCATTAAATTTAGCTATTTTTAATCTATTAATATTTAGCTATGCTTTGAATAATAATATTCAATTGTACAGCCCATTATGAAACAGTCATAGGAAACTTATCTTGTAAAATTATCAGTTTCTAATTGCGGCCCTGTATTTTTGAAGTTTTAGGTTTATTGTTGCCAGTTGTCAATAGATGGCGACTTAGACACGGACGGCTTTATAAAAACTACAGAGAAATATCTTAGCTATTAAAAATCACTTACGAGTTAACGTTGAACGAATTCCTGTATATTTAATTAGTATAAAATGTTAATAGTAAAATATAAGTAGCTATTTAAATTACGTGTTCGTGAAACAAAACGCCGCCATCTATCTTCGAGTAGTAATATATTTGAAGATGTCAAAAAGGTCAAAAGTGAGAGAACAATTCTAAAAAAAATACAATTAAAATAAAATAAAATAAATCTAACTACTTTGCAATATTCCGCCACATGCAAATTACCCAACTCTCGTATTTATTCATGCACAAGTCCGCCCTCCAATCCCACTTAGGCCGAAAGAATAGAGAGATAATTTTGAAAATAGAATAAATATGAGAGTTGTGTTATCGTGCAAAAATAATAAAAAACCTCGACACGTGTTTCGCCCCCAACCAGGGGCATCATCATCGATGGCTCGGCGCACGGCGACCGAATGGTCGCCGTGCGCCGAGCCATCGACATCTCCTGATTTGCATGTGGCGGAATATTGCAAAGTAGTTAGATTTATTTTATTTAACTATGGACTTCCGAAAAGTAACGCCTGATAGTATTAACTTTATAAATACAATTAAAATTACTTACGCATGAAATGTGATGCGATTCTTAGCATCAGAACGTCTATCTGAATATTTTTTACATGATAGAACACAACACTTCATTTTTATCTTCTTTTATCCTTTTATTTCCACAAAAATTACTGAACTGTCACAGAATATACATGTACGAAAGCTGATGATAGTACACTGATAAGCCACGCCCACTTTTTGAAATCACGCGCAAATTTTATGACGTCAGTGCTCACTTAAAGATTGCACTGTGCACAGTTGCTTATGGCATGTCCTCTCTTATAATACGTCCATGGTTCAGCCTAAGCCGCTGATCGTAGAAACCTAAAACTTAGAAGACGTGTTTTTTATATGGCGTGTACTTCCCATAAGAGAGGATTTTCCAAAATTATTATTATTAATGCAATCTTACAATTTTGTTCCTAATATTTTAACTGGATAACTCTGTTAGGTACCTGATTTAAGATTTATTTTTGAGATATTGGGGTAGGACTCAGTAAAATAAAGCTACTCACGAAAAATGAGCTTGATGTTAATTAATGTTTTCCAATGTTCTACGGCCCACGTACTAATAGCAACTGCCTCGTGATTAGCGCGTAAAATTGACAGGCTGCAATGAACTCGATAAATACGAGATTATGTAAAAGGTAGCAATGAAAGATACTTATTAATATTTTTCAATGTGTTATATTAAGATTTTAAATTATGTCAAAATCGTGTCATTTAAATCTCTTAAATTTGTTCAGATTTCTAATGTGATTTAGATCTTTTGATTTTATGGGTCACATTTTCTGCTCAAAAAGGTACATAACTATGGTAACATAAGAGTGTAACATGTGTCTATGGTAACATGTTGCATATTAACTAATTAAATGTCAGCCATACAAACGCAAAATAAGTTAGAAAGGTTACCTACATTGCGGTAACAGTTTCGTTAGCAAAGATTATCATGCCTGGGACAAACTGCTCAGCTATCATAATCAAGGTTGTCATAACCTGAACATAACTTTAACAAAATAACTGTGTTTAAAAATGAAATTTATGTGTGCTTAGTGCTTAGTTAGAGGATATCGGTTTTGCGAATGTGCAGGAGGGTTTTTCTCCTCTCATCTCCTCTCATCTTATTGTTAAAATCAGACACAATTTATTTATTTTATATTTATAATATTTTCAAAAATACTAGTAACTAAGAAAATACTCACTTATATTTAAAAAATGCAACAAATTTCTGGAAAATATATGTAACTGCACCGATCGGCCGATTTCAATGAAATTTAGCACAAACGTGTATTCTAAAAGTGGGACAGCTCATTGACATGACTTTTCCAGGGCCAGATAAAGGAATATCTCCACGATTTTCTTTAAATTTTCATCAATTATAGTCTTTAAGTCCCTCGAAAATGTATCATCGAAAATCGCAATACTCATGAAAATTCAAATTTTTGCGTTTGTTCGAACTTTTTACAAATGTTTTTTTTTCCAAATAAAAGAAATACACTCCGACGGTCAATTAATATAATGTAGCTAACTGAATGAACAAGCAAAATTTACGTCAAATAAATAGGTATTCAACATTAATTTACTTAATACATCGGGCATAACATCATCCCCATACGTAATATTGGTCCACGTTTTAATTAATATAAAATGAATAGGTATAGTAGTTGAAGCCGCTTCTACCTCGATATACATCACACGCTCGCTCGTCCAATCGCTAGCCATATATTACGTTAAAGGTGTTTTGTATCAACATCATTATCACCCATTAATATTAATGACTTTGACTTTGATCCTTTTAAAAACCTGTACAAGTGCAATGCCGCGTATTTCCTTTATGTTTTTTTATTTGTTACAATTTAAACTGGATCCAATTTGTTTCAACTACAATATGTAATATTTGTGTAAAATAGTAAAAATATATAAAAAACACACTTGTCAATAAAAAACAATCGGTCGAGTCTAAATTTTTCGTGTGAAGTAATTTATAGGTGGGGTCACCTATCACCAAATACGAAAATACCAAACGTCACTGAAACTACACAGGACGCTTCCTATGTGATAATCATTCTCTCCTATTCATTCGATGAGTTACCTATTAAAATTATAAATACCTACATAATGGTGAAGTGTTATAATTGTAATAAGCTCATCACAAAAAAAAGTCCACTTTTAGAATGCGGAAGATGCCAAAAAATAGTCCATGCAACTGTCGTGTGTTCAGGGCTAAGCTCAAAGCAACTTTCGGCGCTCAAAGCATTGAGACAATACATTACAAGACATTAGGTCAAAGAGTGACATACAATCTCTGCTCTCAGACAATAATAGTAAATAAGGCTACTTATAACTTCCCTCTCGACCTTTATTTCTATTTGATCGTAAGTTGATCAAAGTTTATCTACCCACCTAATAAATTAAATATAGTTAATGGATTTATTTGACCTAGAAAGTAATAACGTAAAAGAATTCTACGATTGTGTAAACTACTGCTCATATGAAAAACTAGTACCCACGAATCCGCATAATCTATCATTTGTTCATGTTAACATAAGATCCACGATTAAGAATTTCTGTAAAATAGAACACCTAATAGCTAATTGTAACTCGTCAATTGATGTACTAATTATTACGGAAGCAAATATAGGTTATACAATGCACACCGACCTACGCAAACATCGTAGGGGAGGCGGAATTATTGTTTACATTAAAAATAAACACAAATTTACTCGCAGTATCACAACACCATTACATTACGAGTGCGTTATTGGTAAATTAACAACCTCCTCGTCCTACTCTGTGGGACTGTGCGCAGTTTATAGACCGCCGGGATTAAATAAGAACCTATTTATCTCTGAACTAGACACTATGCTCACTAATCTCACTAATGGCGACCTAGTGTTACTGGGGGATATAAATATAACACTGAAACCGTCAACAAGCACTGAAATTGAGTTTGAAAGGGCATACATGAATGTCATGAGCGGACACGGTCTCTCGTGCGGTATCACAGACTACACTAGGATAGAAACGTTAAAACGAAATAACAAAATTATAGTAACAAAAAGTTGTATAGATCACATCTTTGTGCGATCCCGTACGAGAGATGCGTTCACCGCTGCACTGGGCACTAGAATGGCCGATCACCGAGTGACTGCGCTTACGCTGCACTCGAACATTGCTGTACAGGATGTTCCAATTTATATCACGCGTTACGATAATAGAAAGTTGAATAGTATGTTAGATAAAATTGACTTTAAACCGATCCATAATATGAACCATCCAGAACATATTTATTCATACAAAGAAAAACATTTTAATGTTTGTTACAAACAAGCTCAGTATAAAAAACAGCTAAGCGGGTCGAAACGAAACTCCTATCCCTGGGTGGACCAAAGCATTAAAAACCTGTGCCATTATCGTGACCGCTTGTATTGTGATTGGTTAAAAGATACAAGTAACAAAGAATTGAGATTAAAATATAATAAAATAAGAAATAAAACAAATAAAATAGTACATAATAATAGGAATAAGTATTATAAATCAGAAATAAATAAATATAGAACCGACACAAAAAAGCTGTGGCAAATCATAAATAATATGGCCGGACGAATCACAAATTCAATCGATGAAGTAATTCTTAATGCGTTTGGCTCTGTTGGTAGCGATAAATCAATTGCAGATAATTTTGCCCGTCAATTCCAGATCAATGTTAAATCAATTATACCTAAATGTAACAATAAACTATTAAATGAACCTGACTTTACCAACCCACTCGACAAATCGATCTTTCTTAGAAAGGCATGTAGAAATGATGTCATAAAGATACTCAACAAGGTGAATCCTCACAAGGCCCCAGGTGCTGACGGTATAAGGGCAACAGATGTTGTACATTTGTCGGACAAAATAAGTGATGCAATCGCGCGCCTAATAAATACCACTATAGAAACGGGATGCTATCCAAAAGATCTGAAGAGAGGTATTGTCAGACCGATTCATAAAGGTGGCAATGCTCAGGACTACTCTAAGTACCGCCCTATCACAATACTGCCCGTGCTCGATAAAATCGTTGAAAAGTACGTGTGTGAGGTCATTCAACAATTCTATGCGGCGAACAACGTCCTATGTTCTCAACAGTTCGGATTTCAACCTAAAAAAAGTACAACACTTTTGTTATCTCGTTTCACTGATACAGTAAATAGTTGCTTAAACGACAAGAAACACGTACTACTAGTTTTCATTGATTATAGCAAAGCGTTCGATACTTTGAGACACGATCAGTTAGTCCAGCGACTAGATATCAGTGGTGTTCGTGGCCCTCTTCTTGAATGGTGTAAAGACTACCTCGACAACCGCTGTTATCAGGTAAGAGTCGGCAAGGCGCACAGTGATAGTGTTGGGGTCACAGAAGGCACAGCTCAGGGATCGGTACTTGGTCCTTTGCACTACTTAGCCTATGTAAATGACCTCAAAAATGTGGTTGAGCACTGCACTGTGTTTCAATTTGCAGATGATACTTGTCTGATAGCTGCTAATAGTGACCTAAACGTTGCGAATGAACATATACAAAAAGATTTTACAACCATCTGTAAATGGTCGCACGATGCAGGTCTAGTCTTGAACGCTGAAAAGACAACTCATTCATATCCACTCAAGTCACAATCGTAATCCGAGTGAGGTTAGTGTTAAGGTCGCAGCTCACAGTCACGACTGTCTGCACAACAACAGTTGCACAGCAGAGTGTCACTACCTGGAGAAGGTGACTGATGTGACCTACCTTGGTCTGGTAATAGATAATAGGTTCAGTTGGGCTAGACATATTGATAGGGTAGGTAGTAAATTGCGTGCGATTTTGGCTAAATTTTATATTATTAAAAATAGAATACCTTTTGATGTGTTATTGACTATGTACAAAGCTTTGGTGGAAAGCATTGTATCGTATGGTTTGAGCAGCTATGGAAGGACAAACAAGACGTACTTGGACCAAATCTTTAACTTACAGTATAGGTTGCTGAAATTGATTGTACCACACAAAATAAAACTAAAATATAAAGATGATCCTCTGGGACTGTTTAAGTTTTGCGATGTCATGCCAATACATAAAAAAGTGGAATTTAGTATTTTAGTGGAGCAGTACTTCAGAAAGGAAATTCAAATACCTAAAACAAATAATACGACCATAGTTACAAGAAGTATTGCTAATAAGCGTCTAACGATGCCCAGATTTCGGAACTTCTACGGTAAAAGAACCTCGGAGTACATACTGCCCAAATTGATAAATAAGCTACCACCCGAAATAAAAAGTAATATAACTGCACGTAATCTTAAGGCTGTCATTAAAAAATATTATAGCTAGCGACTTAGATTGGAACAACCTGTATAGTCGGGGCGCGGGCGTGGCTTACGGCTGGTGTTTTTTGCCTTTTGGCCGGGCTGGGTGCATCGAGCGCGTTTGCTTGGTTTTATCGTTATTAGATTTTTACTAGTACCTACATAATATATAGGTACTTTTAACTAATGATGGGTACTTTTAAACTGTTTAGTTGTAAATTCAACACTCACTGTTACACAATGTTAATTTGTATGTAGTAAGTATTTAAGTATGAACTACCTACCTTCGTGAAGAAGTTAACGAGAAGAGAACGGTTTATCCTACACAAACCTATGTATGTTTACAGGATAAATTTATTGGCTGTAAAATGTATAAATGTAATAATAAATAAATAAAAAATAAAAAATAGTACATTATGGTACTAGTGTATAACATTGGTGATTACCGCCGAGGCGCCATTGAGATCTTAAGAGAGCCGAGGACGGTAATCATCAATACACACGTGTATCATATGACGTATTTCAACACACTTGTGAATAAAATAACAACAAAAACTCATTTTATTTAGTAGATAAAAAGTTTATTTAGAGAAACAATTAGTAAATGTGCAGTTAGTAAAATTATAACTAACTGTTTTTGATGGCATAGCGGTCTCATCAGATAGATTATTTATTGAAATACTTTCATGTTCTAATGTAATTTGAGATGGCTCATTATTCGTGTAGGTAGGTGAAATCCAATCATTGGATGTACTTGGTGTTTCGTCAGTAGGAAGCGCCTCAGAATCAAGTTTAATTCTTTTTGTCATTTTTGCACAAATTTCCTTCTTGTTTTGTATGGAATCTTCTACGTATGATTCTGCTACATTGCTAGATCGCCACCCACCATGACGCTTCAAAGTCATTATATCAGCTCCGTATAAGCCAGCAATGTAGCTGAAGTTCTTCTGAAACTATGTCCAGTGTAGCTCTCAGCATCTGTTAAACCTAAAAACTTAGCGATTTCTTTAGGCATAGAACCAATTTGTTTATACCTATAGGCTGACAGGTACATTTACCATTCTGGTAATTTAGAAAGAAACGGTCAGTTTTTGCTTTTGGTGACCGCAAACTTTCATACTTCTTAACAATTTCATAGAATGGACCGTGTATGGTGAATGACCTTGGTATTTTATTTTTCGTGATAGGTATCTTCACTAAAAGCATCTGGCCATGGTTCTCTATGTTTTTTACGGTTATATTTGTTAATTCTTGTATCCTACAGGCACCAGTTACACCAAATATTAAAGCAACCTGAAAAAAAGAAACAATAATTAAGTTCAACACACAACACAGGCTGAAGTCGCGTAGATATTTAAAATTAATTTAACTAACCTTAGTAGCCAGATATTGGCTATCTGGAGCATCTTTTATAAATTTTTCAATATCGTCAGACGATAAAACCTTTGATTTCTTGCTTCTAAATCCATCGGATAGTCTCTTTAGATAATCTGATAAATTAGAGTATGTTTTTAAGTCCACTCCATTCTATATTCGGACTGTACTTTTAAACTTTGAGTATAAACACCACAAAGAGCTAGGTTTGTACTTAGAAGATAATTCTTTAAAGTACGCCATGAACACATTTTCTGAAAAAGACTGCGTGTTCTTGCTGTATTGCCATTTTATAAAATTTTGGTACGCTAATAGATATTTTCCTTGGAGTTTTCAGGTAGTAAACTTTCCATAACGTTAAGGGCTTCACATCTTACATCGGGCGGCTTCTTCGTAACTAGTACTTGTAGACATTTTAATTAATAAATAACTATAATTTCAACAGTGAAAACGAGTTGTATAAAATGTTTCGCTATGGCGGAAAAAAATAGTCAGTTTTCCCATGCGCGCGCATAGCGATCGGCCACAGACTAAAGGGATGAGGTTTTTTTTGTTATTTTCCGAGCATAGGGTTTGCGCCTATTCTGCCACGTACAAAATGGGGAATTTAAAGTTTACTTTTAATACAGAGAAAATAAAAGTTATATTTGAGTGAAAGTTTTATTTATTAACACGTACGAGTTAAAATTATCTATTTAAATAAGAAGTTTCATGAAATGAGCAAGCAATAGGAACATTAATTTATTTGTTCTATTGAACACAATCTTTTTTTTGAATAAAAACTTTTTTAAGAACAAAGCAACTCAACCAAGCAAAAAAATCTATAATTCACTAGTGAGTTATAGCAATGAAAAAGACACAGTTTGATTATGGGTGTCATTCTGTGCCTAATTGCGGTGACCATAGAGCCACTTTATGAGCAAGTGTGTTGAAAATACTATAGTTTGATTGTTGCAACCGGCCTGTCATTTCACGTGCTAATTAGGCGACAGTTACTATGCGTTGCATAGCCTATCAATGACGTACATTGACAACGGAGCCAATCATTATTTCGCAGTAGAATAATTTTTTTCATAGAAACAAAAAAACAAAATACATCATGTGACCGTTTATTTAAGAGATTTTGTTTGAAGTTATGTTTTGTCCATTCACTGCTGGTATCCTCCATGGTTTGATGGTAACATGTGTAGCACAGTCAGCGTCGACATAGGTATTCCACCAAAAGTATGGCAGAAAATTTCAAAAAATTGCTCATATTTGTTTTGTGTTGTGACCGATTTTTTTGCGATGTCTATCGAGTTTAATCCACATAAACCATAGTACATATTTTGCTGCAAACTTTGTAATAAAGAAATAGGTAAACCGCCATCATATAATTATAAACATACAGGAACTCAAATAACACAATAAAATACAACCGATTGATGGCATTGAAAACGATATAGAAATGAGATATATTCCAGAATCGGTGTGCATCAGCTCTCCTACACTGTCATGTCACGGTCATTCGGTTATTAGGTCACATTAATATCGATTGGGCGTCTGTAGCGCTGCAATGTCATTCCGTACTGCGCAGAAGTCATTTTTTTTAAACGTTTTTTTTGTTCCACTACTAGAATAAACTGGTGCGATGCGAGAAATTACTATGGTTTTTTTCTTTTATTTGAGTTTCATTAGGTACCAATGTTAGAAAAATGTTTAACTTAGTATGCAAAGTTTTGCGTTGAAGCTTTTAAAATAGATACCTAGTTATTTTATTGTTATTTTTCAATTTACTAAATGTAAAATGAGAAAAATAGTTTAATAGTTTAGTTCACTGAAACGATTACTTCGTAATTCGGAATTAAAAAATTCTGAAATGGCGTAGTATATAGTGCATCCGCTCCCCTACTCTGTCATGTCACGGTCATTCGGTTATTAGGTCACATTAATATCGATTGGGCGTCTGTAGCGCTGCAATGTCATTCCATACTGCGCAGAAGTCAACTTTTTTTTAAACGTTTTTTTTTTGTTCCACTACTAGAATAAATTGGCACGATGCGAGAAATTACCATGGCGTTTTCTTTTATTTGAGTTTCATTAGGTACCAATGTTAGAAAAATGTTTAACTTAGTATGCAAAGTTTTGCGTTGTAGCTTTTAAAATAGATACCTAGTTATTTTATTGTTATTTTTCAATTTACTAAATGTAAAATGAGAAAAATAGTTTAGTTCACTGAAACGATTACTTCGTAATTCGGAATTAAAAATTTCTGTAATGACGTAGTATATAGTGGTTTGATTCTGGAAATAGATTTCCATGGTTTACCAGGATTGTTAAGTAGCTGTATAAGGGGCCCAAGTTATTCTCACGTGCACGCCGTCCACCTGCTGACACATGGACAAGGCGAAGGCAAAAATAGTCAACGTCCCATATTACGTGGGACCAACACTGTGTCTACCGCTTGGGGGATAAAAACGTGATACGAAAACACATACGAGTCGAATTGAGAACGTCCACCTTTTTTGGAAGAGTGTTGAAAATTACGTAGGTACGTCTCAAAATCGGTTGAAAACCGAAGCTTTACGAGACTTTTATGTTATGGATCAGCAGGTGCACCACCTGCATACGAGGTTGATTTAGAATTCTAAGACCTTGGTTAGACTATATATACTCTAAATGATTAAAGGGTTTTGTATTTTATATTGTTATCAGGTCCAAGACAGCAATAATTACAAGGAGGCTATGAAGATTTTGAAACTAGTCGTGACCAGATGTTCGACGCTCGTGGTGCCTCCGTACTGGGACAATCACGCCTCGTCTATACTCGATACAGAACTTCACGGGAAAAAGGTTACCAACCTTCAATCTATTGGAAAATTTAACTAAATTTCGTTGAACAAAATAATTGTGTCATTGATAACAATCCCTATCACCTCTTTCCATTCTAAGGTTGCCCTAAAGAAATTACTGTTTAGCGATAAGGCCGTCTATTGTTCTTTTTTGTGTACGATCAAGAGTACCTATTTTATCTAAATCTTATCTTAATTTTACATGAATTAATATGGACCCTCATAATCTTAAAAGTTAAGGATGTCGTTTATTTTCAACCGGCATTTTTTACGTATGTTAGTAGATCCATCATATGATTTTACCCCAAATATGGCATTTAAGTTTGTTGGTTTTGCGGTTTAGTAGTATCTAAAGACTGGTACGTCGTTTATCGATCGGCAGAGAACAAGGAAGATGGGATGTGACCGTGACACTATGCTCTAGCAAATATAACTATCTCACTAAAATCTATATGTACATTAATGCAGAGGTTTATTCCAGGAATTGCCGGGTCGCACAATGGACTTCACCTTTGACCTATCCCAGACACCCGTTATAGGGAGGAAGTACCTCCCTAAGGGTGGCAGCCAGCCAGCTACGGGCCCTAGCTCCCTTTCCAATGCATCAACAGCCACCCCAGATAAAGGTATGAGATAAATTTTCATGGACAAACGAGTGCAACCCCCCTAATGCAGTAGGATGAGTAATAATGCACCTTGAACTGATGACGCACTGATATAAACACTCTGTGATTGGTTCAAAACCAGCTATCTTTCTCTCTCTAACAAATTATTGCGCGCTTAATGTGGCCTTGCCACCCCAGTTAAAGGTATGAGCTAAATGTTCAGGGACAAACGGGTGCAACCCCCCTAATGCAGAGGTTGAGTGAAAATGCACCTTGATACAGATGACGCACTGAAGTAAGCACTATCTTTCTCTCTCTCTCTCTAACGAATTATTGTGCGCTAACATTGGCCTTGCAATCTGAGCTGAAGGCGACACTGAAATGGAAATCTGGGACCTAGGAACTCTGTGATTGGTTGGAAACTAGCTGTCTTTCTCTCTCTAGCAAATTATTGAGCGCTAACATCGGCCCGGGCATCCGAGCTGAAAAGGTTAGTACATTCTGTAGCCTAGAAGCTGGTTAGGTACCTACTGAAATGTATGCAGTGAATTTAATATTGTACGGCGTAGTTCAGAGACGGAATATTTGAGATTATTTTATACATTCACGTTTATGCATTTGCGTCTATTTACTTACATTACATTTAGACTGTGCTATGGGTAAGGATATATGCATATTTCATTAGAGATAGACATATATCACGCCCACAACCCCGAAGAGGTAGGCAGAGGCCAAACTGATATAAATACTTATATACATTTTTTTTTTTAAATACATACATATTATACATAGGAAACACCCAGACTTCGGTACAAACGTATGTGTCATCACACAAAGTTTGTCACGACCGGGAATCGAACCCGAGACTCCGACGTCGAAAGCGGATGCACTACCAACCACGCCACCGAAGCAGTCAAATTTAACCCAAAATTCCCATAGGAGAGATGTTACGTACTACTTACTAAGTAGAGTCTCTGCAGTCCGAGCATATTTCATTACGCTTATTATAAAAAGATGTTTTTAGAACGAAGTTCCCTAACGCGACTTACGAGTAGTGAGATTTAGTAGAAATCGTCACGTTACCCTTACCAGTGGTTCCCAACCGGTGGTCCGCAGAAGACAAAAATATGGTCAGCATTTTTTTTTTTTTTAGCGTCGGCACCTTTCGTGAAACGAAAAGTAACCCGAACCCAGGTTGTGTTGCGTTGCAGTTGCATAAAGATCCTCTTTCCTGACGGGGGTCCCCCGATCTCAATTTTTTTTTTATAAATGTTGATGGGTAATAGACTCGCCACCTTTTATGTGGGGGTTTGGCAAAATGGGGGCGTAATAAGTGCCTCGATCGTCGTCGATGATGCTTATTAGGGGACAAGTATTTTGTGCCTGACATTATGTACAAAAGACGTATAATAATAATAAGCATGCAATTCAGTTGTACTAACAATTACGATTTTCAGTTATATAACTGATTTAGCGGAGTTCCCGACGTTTCAGCTAAATTGGACCAACCTTGGTTGACTCATCAATGCAATAAGATATCGGAGTTATATCACTGTTTAATCCCATTTAGATATTAGTTATGAAGTAAATCAGTTCCGCACTATGTATGTACGTATGTCCAAATTCATATTGCTTTTGTGACGTGGTCGGTAGTGCATACGCTTTTGACGCCGGTTGCCGTAACCGTCGAACGGTTAACATACGTACAAATCTACTCTAATAAATAAAATATCGTTCAAAGAGTTTATTAAAGTGTCCTATAACTAGTACAAGTTGTTTTTTGCACTATGGTGAAGTGATTATCGTAATAATATAAATCGTAATAATTTAGCAAAAAGTGGAATGGAATATAGAATTGGAGTATAAAAAGTTAATACTATTATACGTTAAGGGAACATTTAGTGGGTATTGTCAGTTAGTTTTATCGAACAGTGCACGCAATTCGCACGGTTAAGTTCTGCTTATAAGAGCGCTTACGGCGTGCATCGTCGCTCATGTGCTTCACTACTACAAAACGAAACTACCCGTTAAGGATTAAGTAATTGCAGATCTGTCATGCTTGTGATCGTCCTCTGTGAGGACTAGTGTGTCGAACAAAAGATTGTTTTTTTGTTTGTTTCTCTTTGTTTGTCCTTATTACCACATCACTATGGCTACCAAATGTGTTTGAGTGGGGTTGTTGTGCAGGGGACGATGATAATGAAAACTCTATAAAATGTTCTACTTGTGGAAAGTTATACTTGTATCACTTGCGATTTCTCCCAACAAAGCCAAATCATGAAAGTGTCCCGCATGCGTGTATACTACTCCTAAAATACCTAGGAAGGATTCTACTCCTATCCAAAAAGCGTCCAAGCATGGGTGTGCCAAGAGAGTAGCTGTTAACCCACCATCACCACCGGCCGCGGAAGTTGAAAACAGTGACTTACCAACCATGATTAGGGAAATATAAATAAAATCCGAGTTTCAGGAGATGCTAAACCAATTTAATACAACGATGATGGGCGCACTTAACAGGGAGTTGGAGAATTTTCGTAGGGAAATTAAAGAGATAGTATAATCAGTGTCATTCATAAATGACAGGTTTGATGCGTATGAGAAGGAACAGCAATCTACAACCGAAGTGGTAAAAAACCTGGAATCAGAATTGATCAAAGTACAGATACTTGAAGAAAAAGTCAATGCTATGGAGCAACAGGCGAGAAATTGAAATGTTGAAATAACCAATATTCTTGATAGAGAGTCGCTGGTTCGAATCTTACCTGAGACAGAATAGGGAATAGTACTTACATACAGAACTTGCACTCCAACGTTAATTAAAGCTCATTATTTTGTTTACAGAGACCATCATTCGAACGTTAGGGTTGTCAGTAAAGTACTAGCCTAATTTGACCAATAATTATGACGTTTATGCCTCAATATCAACTCTATTATCAATGCCGTGTCACAAACAAGAGACAACCCTTACTGACTTACAACTTCAAGTTGTCGCTGACGTCACGTATTTTTTGCGATTGTTAGGCGAGTGACATAGGCCTGCCTGAGACTATCGCTTTTGCTATTCATATTGTAAAATTAATTAAGAAAAGATTGCAGGTTATTAATTCCTTAGAAAAATATAATATTCATTCATACAGGGTATAACGGGGTCCCACCTAGATCATAGGGTTCCAAATCAACCTCGCCTGCAAGTGGTGCACCTGCCGATCAACACACGAGGCTCTGGCAAATATAAAAGTTCCCGATAAGAGGCAACATGCTCGTCGCCACTATCGACGTGGATAAGTGGAGTGTATAACAAACCGCTGTCTACCCCGTGAAGAAAACAGGCGTGAGGTTTCATCCCAATGTCATCGAAAGCGGCTGATATATATGTATGTTATTGATACAGGTTCATCTGGATCAGCGTCAACGGTGGTTGGTCAAGAGACAACAGCTGGTAATATCTCACAGCCACAGAACGCTACGTCACCGCGACGTTCACTCTCACTGTCGCCTGCTGACGCACTCGCTTCTGGGTGGAAGAGACCTTGGATGTCACAGGTAATCATCTGTTATCTACTATTTTTAAACTACTTCGGTGGCATGGTTGGTAAGTAGTGCTACAGCTTTCGACTCTGGAGTCTCGGGTTCGATTCCCGGTACGAATCAAATATTTGTGTCGTCCACAAATGTTTGTTGAGGATTTACGGTGTTTTCTATCTATATTATGTATGTATTTAGAAATATAAAATGTTTTTCAGTGGTATAGATCCCATAGCACAAGCTTATACTCGTAGCTTAGTTTGGGCTTAATGACGTTATGTGAGAACGTCCAAAAATAATTATCATTCACCGAGCCGTTTCCTAACTCGGTGGGGGTCGGCTTTCCAGTCGAACTGCGATTCGGCTGAGCGTCGATATTTTCCGTGGAGCGACTGCCATCCCACCTATCGAATCCTATCGAAGGTACTGTAGTTAGACCGGTCGGATTTTTGTTTTTAGGGCTCAACTGGGACCGACGCGACAACGTGCTCTCCGAGGCACGGAGGGGTCTCAAAATTTCTTAAGATATGGTCATCCATCCTAAGACTGGCCTGGCTAGATGTTGCTTAACCTAGACCACGAAACCCCCCCTTTATGTTACATTTTAGGGTCCCATCAACCTCTGTAGGGCCTAAAGTGATCCTCCCCTGCACGCGGTGCGCTTGCTGACAGACGAGACGAGAGCAACAATACTCAAAGTGCTCGAAAACGGCAATCGGCTCGCTCTTATCATGTGTGTACTAACAGACAGACATAAATCACGCCTATATCCCCGAAGGGGTAGGCCAGAGGTGCATTATACATCCACACTTTTCCAGTAAATTTGTCGGTCCCACGTAATAGGTTTACATGTTGCCGTTACTGCGCACTATAGCATAACTCAAGACCACTCTGTAATTCAAACCAACATTCCCCCTAGCCAGGACAGATGTTACATACCGAGTCCGAGCATCATCTTATATTAAGACGCCACCTGACCCTAACTTGACTACTTTTATTAACCTAAATCTCAAAATCTATAAGGTCTAGGAAACTGATTTTTTTATACAAGTTACTTCAGTTCATGAAGATTAAATGCTCAAGATGAAAACACGATTACTGAAAATGCTCGATAGTTTTTTTATTACAAAAACCTTGTTTTAATCACATTTTAACTTAGATCTTTTAAGTTTGCTGTATTTTCTTTAATATTTTTTAATATATAAAAAGGCATTGATAAAACCTACATTAACATTTGCTCATTAGTAATAGTTCGTCTTTAATTCATAGTTTTTATTTTGTCGCTTATACGTTAAATTTCCGAGAACGCGCACTAGACCCGTCGATCTCTGTCTGTCCTTTCGAAAGTGAATATCGCTGTCCTTCACTCGAGCGATAGCGGGATGGGGTTAGCGGTAGCGGATTGCGCGAATTGATTAGGGTCAGGTGCCTTCTTAACTTCTTACCACATTAGCACCACTTACCGTGTCCAATAGCGTAGATGACTCAAATCAAATCAGCTTCTATTGTCAATGTACTCGTATAATGTCAAAACGAAAAGCTCCATAGAAATTCGTATGAGAAACATGCCTATTCATGATTCAATAAATTGATAATTAAAAATATACTTTTTATGAAAAACCACCACCATATTCAGAAAATTATTTCATTATTAATAAATATATACTTTCATATGTATTATGTGTTATTTTTCAGAGTCGAGTACGCGAGTGTCTTGTAAACCTATTAACAACGTGCGGACAAAGAGTTGGCTTACCAAAAAGCCCTTCTGTGAGTAATTTAAACTTTATATTCACGTTTCATACTTAATATTAATAACACACTGTTGCTGGTCAATATTGTTCGTCATATATGTACTATTGTAAGCCAATACACGCCAGATAACGGAGTATATCGAACACAACTAATGATTATAATGATTTTTACCCATCGCTGCGTTTAGGACGATTTAATTACCACTTTATGTTCTAAGGTAACTCATACTCATTCTGTGTAATTTGCCCGCAAAAGCTTTCACGCGCACGTACACGCTACAGGGCTCTCGGCAATACGAAAAATCGCCAGTCGAGTACAAAATACTTTCACGATATACAAACACACAATGATATTTTATAATGTATGTTACGTTCATAGTAGCTGGTACTTAAAATTTGGTCCCGTTGTATTGCATACCCGATATAGTGCACAATGTTGACAAGTAGCATTTAATACTCGTAGTACAAAGATGGGATAAGCACATGAGTAAAAAGGATACCTATAATTGGATCGATTGCGCTTCAATTGTTATGTCCATTGAACAAATATTTCTATACCTAAGAGGGTCCATTCTTCGTTATATGAATATGCTGTTGTTAATGGGCTTCTATCTACCTTCTCAAGAATGGTCTCGATATACTTAAAAAGTATGTCCCAGTCATAGCTAAAAACCATCACTAAAGTCGGATTATGCCCTCGTTGCACTCTGTCGACTAATTGGTAAGCTTTGAGCATAAATACGGTCATTTTGTGTGTTAAAATGATGCTCAATTGTTAAAAAAAATCTGTCACAAGCAGATGAGGTACCTATCATTGTACCTATTAATAGCCCGGTACACAAACATTTGACTTATCAGTCTCGATATCGGTATCGATTCGATTCTCTTTATCACCATACTCACTTTAATATCGCAAAATATTGTACAATGTTTTGGCGCCAAAACTAAGAAAACACAATGAAAAATCATATAACAATGACAGATTCAAAAAAACAAATGTAACATTTTGTTTATTTTTAATTGTAACAGTATTTATGGCCTGACTAAGTATGTATATACAGTCGCCACTTGAGAAATCTGTATCCACATCAACTGTTGGCGCATTTTAGATGAATTTTGTATGGAATCGTGTATCTATAGAAATATTTGATCGATGGTTATGTCGAAGCCGCGAGCTCAAGGAGAAACGTACCAATTGGAACGTTTTCGAGTGATCATCACAAGGCGCTCTTTAGTAACATATCTGCCCTTATTTAATATATAATATCATTGTATATACACTCATTATATCTTTCAAGTATATTATATGTATATTATTATGTATGCTTTGCTTGTCGCCAATCTGACTTTAAAAGTCATCATTGTTATAGGCAAGCGGCCAACCCCCTGAAAAACTAAACTGACTGACCAATCAGTGAAAATGTGATTTCCCCTATACAAATTTGTACTTTTTGTAAACCTTGGACCAAAAGGCGTCGATTGGTAAGAAAACTAATTTTCTGAAACTAGTTTTCTGATTGGAAAAAATTTGTATTTGGGAAATCACATTTTCACTGATTGGTCAGTCATTTTCATTTCTAAGTACTTTTTCGGAGGTTTGCCGCTTGCCTATTATGCTAATATCACTAGACACGATTTTTTACAATACAACAATTTTCATATAACAAATATCGCAAGCTCATACATTATAAAAGGCTTTAACAAACGAAAACAAAAACAAACTTTGAAAAATACACATACAATAAAAAAACATCACGCATGTTTCCCCTAAGATGTAGGTAAGTATAATTATTAACCTACTTTTGGTCCATGTAATCGACGATCGAAGGCGAGCTATGCCTTAAGATATCTAATGTTTGCCATAGGCTCATCCGTTAGTCAAATACAGGTGCGGTCGGCCTGGGCCATTATGATTTTGATTAGAATTAACTGATCACCGCGGCTCCGTTCCGATTCCCCTGGGAACATACTACCAGAAAAAAAGTTTCCTAATGTTACTCAGTGATAATGTAGCAATATATCATTGAAAGATTTTTTTGAAATCGGTTCTGTAGTTACGGACCCTGTTCAATTGAGGCAAACAATTCACTCTGTTTGTCAAGGGTAGTCTAACCGTCTGTCCTTTCCATAGGCACTATTAAGTGACGAAATGGAGGCATACTTGACCACATTTTAGTGTTAAATAAGTTTAACTAGTCGAAAAATAATTTATGTTGTATACAAGACTGCACATATTCATAACTATGGCACACCGATCGAAATTGACACAATATTATTGCAGAGTTACACAAAAGCCCACAACTATTCATCACTGCAAAATTCAATCAATAATTTCCATACAAATGCCGTTAGGTGACGAAACTTTTTTATATTTTAGATTAAAGCTTGTAAACGTTAAACATGTAACAACAATAACACGTCTTCCTGACATATCGACACAAATATTTACCAGACATCAATCTTATTGGTACAGTTAGTTCGTATTATTTACTTACTATAGTATTTTAAAACTATCGAAGCAAAACACGTGCGATTCATTTAATGTACTAACCGACTTCCAAAAAAGATTAGTTGGAAAGGTTTTATCAAATTCGTTTGTATATTTTTTTTTTGTTTAAGGAACATATTAACTTATTATAGGTATATAAAAATCTATATTCAACCATATCGGCATGCAAGTTGCAAGTACAACTATTCATTCAAGATAATAATATCAAACAAAATGTTGTTTGTTGTTTATAAGTCGTTTTTGTAATTTGCAGGTGATCTTCAGTCAGAGTTCGGAGCTACTTGAGCGTGAATCCTCGATGGCGTCGTCATTAGAAGAGGTATCGGGAACCCCTGGGAACGAACCCTCTGGGGGTGCACCTCCCACTGACCACTTTGGGGTTTTCAAAGACTTCGATTTCTTAGAGTATGAGAGCGAAAGTATTGAGGTAAGTTTTTAATAGCAAGTTTTAATCATACACGAAGTTCACGCTATGAACAGTAGATGGTGCCACGAGTAATATTAGATGGCGACGCTAAGATACACCTTCGTACCTCTATGGTCGGGGCCTGAGAATCTCCGGTCACTCGCCGTCCTTACAGAAGCAGGCTGGAAGGGTCGCGTGGGCTCAGCAGTAAGAGCGGTCGCGATTGCGCGGACTCAAAGAAAAAAAAATACCTTCGTTCGATAAAACCGGCAGTTAGCTTTTGTACATTAATCTAATCTTAATGTTAATCACAGCTTCTGAAATTAGCTTTCACTGCGTAGGATTATTATTAGGACTTGTTTAAAAGTTAGGCGTTGGCGGCTAATGGGCGAAATTGCTAACTACCTTGTATTATAGTTAGGTAGTTTTCTTGTTACTACCCGCTTCACGCCTCCTTACTATATTGATCTTCAATTCATTTATTTATAAAATACATAATTTCAGGAGAAAGAGTAACAAGAAAATCTAACACTTCATATCTAAAACTTAAAATAAATTAGCAAAACTGGGTCTCCTAAGCAAAGTGCCCATAACACAGGCAGCATTTCCGCTCTGGATTGCTAAGGAAGCCTTTCACCAGTTTCTTCTCCTTTTTAGGGGTCCGTACCCAAACCCTATTACTGAAACATTGCAGTCTGTCCGTCCGTCCGTCTGTCTTGGAATGAAAAATTTTCACAGATGATGTATTTTGTTGCCTCTATAACAACAAATACTAAAAAACTGAATATAATAAATATTTAAGAGCGCTCCCATACAACAAACGTGATTTTTTTGCCGTTTAGGTACGGAATCCTTCTCGACTCTCAGTTGTTTTTAAATATCGTGTATGGATTAAAATTTGAGCTATATTACATAATACTATGATGTACAAAAGTGAGTAATTGAAAAGCACTCGTTTGGTGCAATAGGGCGAGAGTTCAGACAACTTCAACTGGGGTGTCCGCCGTCGTCTGCCGAGCGAGGAGAGAGACGAACGTGGTGGCCTTGAGCGGAACTCACCTCCGCAGCAACTTAGACCACCAGACTTGCACCCCACTGGAAAACCGGTATGTTACGTATAAATATACGTTTGTTTATTTAATGTTTGACAGGATGGTTGGACTTTGAGAGGGGCTCGTGGTCTAGTGGTAACCGACAATGTTAACACGTTGCAAAGGTTAAGCAACATCTAGTCAGGCCGGTCTTAGGATGGGTGACCATTTCTTAAGACATTGAGACCCCACCGTGCCTCGGAGAGCACGTTAAGCCGTCGGTCCCGGTTGTCATACTAACATCTATGGCAGTCGTTAGGGGTAGTTGGAGTCCTAAATCAAAAATCCTCGTGGTGTAACTACAGAATTTCGATATCGCCCATGGGTTGTGAAGGTCAGATGGCAGTCGCTTCACGGAAAATATCGAAGTTCAGCCGAATCGCATTTAGACTGGAAAGCCGACCCCAACTGTATTAAAAATAAATATAATGTTCGAATCTCTTTTGAATATATTCAACATAAACATTTAAATTATTTATTTTAGTCGTATGAAACTTCTCTTACTGCATGATTTGTTGTTTTATTTCCAACGTTATTCTATGTTAGTGTATCAGAGTTGATAAAGAGCATTAACTCCTACAGTTGGGTCACGAGGACTCGTCAGACGAGGAAGGTGGTTGGGACGAAGGTGGGAGTGGTACTCGCGGTGAAGGGGACTCAGGTACCGCCCCTGAATTGGTCCTGCGCCCGCGCACACACTCCTTCTCCAGCGCCTCTAGCGGAGAGGCTGACGGTGAGATATTACATACAATCAACAACAAATTCAAGTTTAAATAAATCAATTTCCTTGAACGCTTGACATATGTTAACATGAGTAATAAAAACCTGCTGCCTGCCTGATGACTGTTTCGCTGGCGTGGTCGGTAGTGAATCGGCTTTCGACTCCAGAGTCTCGGGATCGATTCACGGGTCGATTAATTATTTGTGTCTTCCACAAATGTTTGTTTCGGAGTTTGGGTGTTTTCTATGTATATTATGTATGTATTTAGAAACATATAAGTATGTTTGTCTAGATCCCATAGCACAAACATATAGCTTAGTTTGGGCTAGATTATGTTGTGTAATAATATCCAAAAAAAAACCTTCCTTGCCAAGGGAACCCTATTACTGAGACTTTGCTGTCCGTCCGTCCGTCTCTCTTGGGCTATATCTCATGAATCGTGATAGTTAGAAAGTTGAAATTTCAACAGATAATGTATTTTTGTTGGCTCTATAGCATATTGGCGAGAGAGTTCGACTCGTACTTATTAATCATTATACGTTATATTAATCAACGTGTCAACTTATCGCGCTCGAGTACCCCTTCCGGGAAAACAGGTGTGTAATTATGACATGCATGTACACACGTCATAAATACACTGTTTTCCCGGAAGGGGTGGGGATAATCATATAGTACACGGGCCGTAGAACATTGAAAAATATTGATTAACAGCAAGCTCATTTTTCTTAAGTAGCTTTATTTTACCGAGGCCTACCCCAATATCTCAAAAAGAAATCTCAAATCAGGTACCTAGCTAACAGAGTTATGCAGTTAAAATATTCGGAACAAAATTGTAAGGTTGCATTAATTCGTATAGAGCTGCAAAGTGGTGCAGATATTAAGTCCACCATTATAAATCAAATATCAAAAGTTCCCATCGATCCGACTTGTGCTAAAAAAGTTATTCAAGGTTTAAAAGTTAGAAAGTTGAAAATTTTCGGTTTTTTGGATTTTTCTCGTAAACATTGTTTATTTCAAAAAATTGTTTTATACAAAATTGTAGATAATAAAATAACCTACAAATAAGTCCTAACAACTTTTTTCCTAGGAATTACCATTTCTGAGAGATTGCGGTTATTAACTGCCCACAAGCTATAGTCTACAAGCAATGCTGGTCCGCTCCTATTAACTTTGTCGTGATGTTATATAGCCTATGTTACTCGCTAAAAATGTAGCTTTAAATTACCGAAAGAAATTTTAAAATCAGTGCAGTAGTTTCTAAGGTGTCACGTTGTCCCGTACAAACTTTGTCCCCCCTTTTTCACCCCTTTAGGAGTAGAATTTTGGAAAATCCTTTCTTATCGGAAGTACACGCCATATAAAAAACACGTGTTCTAAGTTGTAGGGTTCGTCAATCAATATCAGTATTAATTACAGTTAACCATACAATATAACATTCTATGTCCTAAATGACTGACTGCTGAGCCTAAACCACTGATCGTAGAAACCTAAAAGTTGGAGGGAGTGTTTATTATATGGAGAATACTTCCGATAAGAAAGGATTTTCCAAAATTCTACTCCTAAAGGGGTGAAAAGCGTGGATAAAGTTTGTACGGGACAACGTGACACCTTAGAAACTACTGCACCGATTTTAAAATTTCTTTCGGTAATTTAAAGCTATACGGCCCGCGTACTAATAGTATTATTTGCCAGTAACTTTGCTGACCGCACGTAAAAGGTGGTGATCTAATTGCCGGTAACCAGGAACTTTTGGCAGCCAGAGATTGGTCCGTTGATCGGCCGGTGAGGTAGGATTGCGCCACCAAGATCTTGAGACCATCGATAACCGTTATCTGGATAATAAATAAATATATTAGAACGTTTCTTCCCAACGTAATACTATTTCAAAACTACGATATGAGAACCAGAGTACTACAAATGCTAATAACACTCTTTTTTGTACATATTTTACATAAAAAATAGCCTAAACTCCTACACTTTTTAAAGACGGATTATTTTTACAAAACCCGTCATCATGCCGAAGATCCAACCAATGCAATTAAGATGTTTTTAAATGTATGTGCACCTATGTTCAGGAGACCGCGGTGACGTAACACCAGTACCAGGAGCGGCCCCAATACTCAGGGACGCGTGGCGAGCGTCGGTAACCGCTTTACTTCGCCACGCCACCCTCATGCAACCACTGGCGCTTGTACATCGACTTCACACCGTGCTAAAGGTACTATAAACTGATACCCACATTTAGGATTTTACCATTTACACTTCTCATAGGAACCCACATATACCTATAATAACAGATTTTAAAAACTTTTAAAGTGTTTCACTCATAACAGTGCTTACCCCAAAAATTCTTCAGATTCTGAACTTTTAAGTTTACTTGCAGATGGAATTCACTTGGATCTCCAATGCACTTTGTGGAGAGATATTAGGAATAATAAAAAACAGAAGTCGATTATGTTTTATTTAAATGATGAATTATTTCCCTTATAACCTGCAATCAATATCAGTACTTCCACTTGTTCTAGTTACTACTAGAACAAGTGGAAGTCCTGATACTGATTGCAGGTTACTGACACTAAAAAGTAACAAAATGTTAATATTAAACTCATGGTTACATTTTAATTTAGTCCTATTCCGTTAATTCGAAGTCTGCTTTTTTGCTAAAATTATGATAACTAAATTAACAATCCAAAGTGATAATAAATACCTTTATATGTCTTAATATAATATAATAATTTTAGGGGGGCTCGTGGTCTAGTGGTAATCGACAATGTTAACACATTGCAAAGGTTAAGCAACATCGATTCAGGCCGGTCTTAGGATGGGTGACCATTTCTTAAGACACTGAGACCCCTCCGTGCTTCGGAGAGCACGTTAAGCCGTCGGTCCCGGTTGTCATACTAACATCTATGGCAGTCGTTAGGGGTGGTTGGAGCCCTAAATCAAAAATCCTCGCGGTCTAACTACAGAAATTCGATATCGCCCATGGGTTGTGGAGGTCAGATGGCAGTCGCTTCACGGAAAATATCGAAGTTCAGCCGAATCGCAGTTAGACTGGAAAGCCGACCCCAACTGAGTTGGGAAAAGGCTCAGTAAATGAACGATGATAATATAATAATTTTATGATTATATGTCCGTTTAGGAGGTGTCGTCTAAAACGATATCGTTGTGCACTGAGGGTGCTATGAACTTGAGCGGTTGTGGCAACAGTGCGGCGGAGTTGAACGCGGTGTTGGAGCGTCTGGGCGGGGAAGAACCGCCGCTAGTGTGGTGCGGCGCGCTCGCGGCTGACTCGCCGCGTGTGCGAGACGCCGTGCGATACGCCGCGCTAGAGATCAACGAACACCTCGAAACGTACTTCGATAGACGCGAACATGCCCTCGAGGTAAGCATTCACATAATAACACTGTCGTCATTACACCATTCACGTTTTATACTTAGACAAGCTATGCGCGAACATTGCGGCGTTTAAAAACGGCGCTATTCTACGCAATCGACATACATATTTTAGTTTTCACGAATGCTTTCTAAAAGCATACGAAGGCATTTTTCCACAACACTGACTACGAAATTCCACAATAAAAAATTATGAAGCGACCTGTCACAATAAATTGATGAAAGTTTGCAATCAGTGTAAATAGCGCTTTTAAAGAGATAAATTCCCTCGTATGAATTTCGTATTTTGTGTTTACTAATGTAATAATTAAATTAAGCCACACGTGTGTTAATCATACTCGTAGGTCTACTGCAAAACATGACATTATGACAGGTGATTTTCATTACCGTTTTAGACTGTAATATACTGGTAGGATTATATATATATGCAGCAATGTTCTCGTATCACGTGTCGTTTGTAGTTCCGATCATACTCGATAATTATCAATAATTACCGAGCGGTAAAATAGAAATAATCGTATTGTATAAAGAAGTAATTATGATCTCGCTTCCTATTGCAGGCGCTCGAAATCGCACGATCTAGCGAGGAATGCGGCCGATGCTTGTTTAAACTGATATTCCAGCTGCTTCTCCTCCTCGAAACCAATAACAAAATGATAGTGGCGGTGTACGGCGCGGCTTTAGACAACAAGGTGAGCATTAAACGAATTCGAGAAGGTCTTGCAAAGGTTTTGTGTATGCGAAGCACCATATCAAGTATGAGATTTCTAAAGGCTTTCCTGATCAGATAGATAAGGTTTTCGCTTTTTTATCAATGTTGTACGATCTTTCTACTTGATGGCTTTCACTATATTCACGCCCAGGTCTGTCTGTACCTTAGTCTTGTTCAGTGACGTGGAATTCAAGGAACCCTTCCTTAGTAGTAATACAAATTCTAAAAACGACAAGCGATTCTAATTTTACTTATTATTAGACTTTTTCACTGCCTTTCAATCCTTTGGAAGCTAATTATTGTTTTGTTGTGTTCGTTATTAATATTATCAGGAAAATGATTTTATGGAAGAAAAATAGAAAATGTAAGAAAACTAACTTATCTACTGAAATGTAATCTTATTGCGTTTGACACGCCTGCCAATAATTGGAGCGATTGACATATTTGTTGGGGGCAGATGCCACCGCGTGAAAGAAAACTAACTTGAACTTGTAAAACTAAGTTGAACTTGTAAAACTAAGTTGAACTTGTAAAACTAAGTTGAACTTGTAAAACTAAGTTGAACTTGTAAAGCTAACTTGAACTTGTAAAACTAAGTTGAACTTGTAAAACTAAGTTGAACTTGTAAAACTAAGTTGAACTTGTAAAACTAAGTTGAACTTGTAAAACTAAGTTGAACTTGTAAAACTAACTTGAACTTGTAAAACTAAGTTGAACTTGTAAAACTAAGTTGAACTTGTAAAACTAAGTTGAACTTGTAAAACTAACTTGAACTTGTAAAACTAAGTTGAACTTGTAAAACTAACTTGAACTTTCATATTAGTAGTAATTTTTCCAAAGTACATGTCCCGGCGAACTTCGTACCGCGTCAAATTAAACAAAACTCGGTAGGTGTATCAAACACAATAATGTTACATTATAAATTTGTAAAACAAAAGTTAGTATGGTCGTTAAGTTTTCTCAAATTTTCTAATGTAGCATCATAGCATCACGCCTTTTTCCCCGAAGGGGTAGGCAGAGGTGTGCAAACTCACCCACATCTCGCCAGCTATGTTAGGTCCCATGTAATAGGGGGCGAGCCTATTGCCATTTACCGGGCACAAGTTCCAGACTCTGGGATAATTATCTGGGTAAAACTTCTAAAGAGAATTATACATTATCCACCAGACCCGGGAATCGAACCCGATTTTCTAATGTTCCGTAAGTACAATTTTTTTTTTTCCTAAAGATCCTTCTCCTGATAATAAAGAACACACCATAAAAAGAATGAGCAAAATCGGTCCAACCATTCACGCTTGATGCTATTTCTTCACTTGCTATTGCTTTTTATTTAGATAGATTGGTTATTTACATACCATTGTAGGTATCTCTTTAGCACACCGACGACGAAAACGGACTCCGCGATCCGCGATAGCGAACACGAAAAAGCGGAAACATTCGCACGATCGATTCTGATAACAGTGAATCCGTGAATTTAGTGTCCAAATATCGGGCGCTCGATAAAAAAACCTGCATTTTATCCCAGAAAATCACATATAAAAAAAAAATTGCATTTTTAATATATTTATTACAAGTGACACTGCAATGAAAACGAATAATCAATATTGTATGCACTGACGCTTACAAGTCCGAAAGATCTGTCAACAGTGTCAACTCCTGTCGTCATGTCGTGGCGGTGCTATTCATAACACGTACCTATTCCGGATACTGCAATACTTAAGGTCCACATTCACGATGAAACCATTTGGGTTTCGCAACCGTCATTTGTCAAAATTGACGGACCAACCTCCCATTTTTGATGTTTGTCGAAACATTTTGGATTTCCAAATAGATTTAGATCCACAGATAACTATAAAGTATGTAGTTGAGAGATATCACGATGAGATATATGTTGAGATCCACAGATAACTTTGTAGTTGAGATCCAAGCGTCTATTCGTCGACGGTTAATGTGAAAAACATGCACTACGCCATGGAAGTAGTTCGAATTACGGTAGAATTTTCGGGGAACTATCCTTTTTACGCTATGGTGAAGCTATGCACAGTGTGTATTATCTAAGAACTCGAATCGAAACGAGCAGCTTGTCGCGTTGTTTTGATAACACGATTCATAACTATTATTCATAATACTTGCGGGCGCCCACGGCTTCACCCGCTTGGACAAATAATATACTAAAACCTTCCTCGCGAACCACTCTATCCATAGGTGTAAACCGCATCAAAATCAGTTGCGTAGTTTTAAAGATCTAAGCATACATAGCCACAGACAGACAGCAGAAAACGATTTTGTTTTATACCTATGTTTATATAGTGCCACATACTACCTATTTGTTTCTTTTGCCATTTGGGAAATTATTTATTTAATTGATGGCAAGAAATCAATCTAGAATAAAAGTGTACCCAACTGGTTATGCCCGATCTGAGAGTTGAGTGTATAATTCAACATTTGTGAAAATCAAACATTTGTCTGATCCACAGATGATTGTTTCGGAGTTTGGGTGTTTTCTATGTATAACAAATATAGGTCTATATGTAGGTTGTCTAGGTCCCATAGCACAAGCTTATATTATCTTAATTTCGGCTAGATGACGTTGTGTCAAATATAATATAAATATAGATGCCTAGGTTATTGGATTTTCAATTTCAATAATGAAATGTCAAAACTGACGATCATCTGACTTTTTTAAAACGTAGCAAAAGCAACTATCCTATTCAACCGTATGAATGACGTCACATGGCACTAACGTCTTTTTGAAATAATATGATATTGAAAGTTAAAAAGTTGAATGAAAATTAATATATTGAGGAAAAATAAAAAATATGGGTCTCGTAATTTTGGATTTACTTTCAATTGCGTTAATAATATAATCATGTTGAAATTTTGAAATGTTGTCAATTGTAAGGTACGGGTACTCTGAGACAGTGGCTTGGTGGCTTGTATCTATAGCACTAGTTATATAATTTATTTCCTCCTAGGCTTGGTTCATGCCTGGTCATGTAGTGCCCTTGCGCTCGTGTTATCCTTTTCTCGGTTGACGCTCCTAACTACATCACTACTGCTAGTAGTGTTAATCAGGGTTCATTCCGTGTTTGGGGGCTTATATTATCTTAACTTTAACTGCTCTTTAACTGCTTCGGTGGCGTGGTTGGTAGTGCATTGGCTTTCGACTCCGGAGTCTCGGGTTCGATTCCCGGGCCGAATCAAATATTTGTGTGATCCACAAATGTTTGTTTCGGAGTTTGGGTGTTTTCTATGTACATGATGTATGTATTTAGAGATATATAAGTATGTTTATCAGTTGTCTAGATCCCAAAAATATTTATTTAAACGAGAAATAATTGAAAATAATTTTGGAAAAGAGTGGACTAGACTTTTTATTGCCAGGTTTTTTTCTCTTTGGTTCCACCCGTTGATCTGCGAATCTGGCTTTAAATGTAAATTCTTATGTGCTGACGTTAATGTGTTATTTTATAACCTATATTTATAAATATTTTTGAGTTCAAGTTTGGATGTAGTTGTAATAGATATAATCGTCTCGCTCGTGTTCAGGGTACGGAGATGAGTATAGCTGTGTGCGCAGTACGGAACCAACTGGCGGCGAGCACTAGTGACCCCTGGTCAGAACACTCGCCGGCGCCACATGATGACGCCAGACTGTTGCATTTGATGCAACGGCAAAAGTAAGTTGTCTTTTATTGCAACTAGGTATGCAGTAATAAATTCTAACTGTACTCTATTAACTAAACATCATCATTCACCGAGCCTTTTCCCAACTCAGTTGGGGTCGGCTTTCCAGTCTAACTGCGATTCGGCTGAACTTCGATATTTTCCGTGAAGCGACTGCCATCTGACCTTCACAACCCATGGGCGATATCGAAGTTCTGTAGTTAGACCGCGAGGATTTTTGATTTAGGGCTCCAACTACCCCTACTCTATTAACTAAACATATCATTTCTAATTTATTCGCATTATATTTACCTACTTAAACGAGCTGGGTTTTGGTCATTTTAGTAGTTATCGATTGTGAGAATAGTAACACAATTTCACCATCTATTGTCTACTCAAAGATGTTATTACTTAGAATTGACAATTTTTTTTTAAGTGTTCACTGTAACGTCCGTTGCCGAACGCCCCCTGGTACTCTCTCGGAAGAATAAAGTCCTAATAAAAACAAAATGATAAACAATCCGTCTCTGATTCACTTACGTCATAGATGGAGTGCGGCCCTGGCGCTAGTTCGGGAGAGAAACGCCGAACGTATTCTTGAGTGCGGGGAGTTACCCGAGGATGACGTCACCAGCTTACTGCATGTGTACTGCAAGGGACTGGCCCAAGCCCATCCAGGTAATTATATTAACAAGTTTGTGAGAACAGAAATTGTAAAATCTCGATGGCCTTACTTTAGCTGTGTTATCCCTTCGACGAGGTGTGTAAGCTCTTTGAGCGAATTATCGCGGAACGCCTCGTCAAGCATCTCACGAGTGTGGGGCCAGACCTGGCGGATAACCAGTTTGGTTTCCGTCGGGGACGCTCCACCGTGAGCGCGATCATGCGCGTGAGGAGCCTGACGGAGGAAGCAGTCACACAGGGCAAGGTGGTGGTGGCGGTGTCTCTTGACATCGCCAACGCTTTCAACACCTTGCCATGGAGCTGCGTTAGGGAGGCGCTCGTGTATCACGGAACGCCTCTCTACCTCCGTCGTATTGTCGGGGCCTATCTCTCGGAGAGGGCCATAGCTTTCCCCAGCTGGCTCGGGCCAGCTCGGCGAGATGTGTCGTGCGGTGTTCCGCAGGGGTCGGTCCTGGGGCCGCTTCTGTGGAACATCGGCTACGACTGGGTGCTGCGGGGTGCGTTGCCTGAGGGCGTCGGCGTAACGTGCTACGCCGACGATACCCTCGTCACGGCGCGGGGTGCAACGTACCAGGAGGCAGCACTCAAGGTCACGACGGGTGTTGCTCAAGTCGTGGGTCGGATACGGCGGCTGGGACTGGAGGTGGCCTTGCACAAGTCCGAGGTTCTGTGCTTTCACAGACCTCGGAACGGTCCACCTGAAGGTTCCAGCATAAATGTGGGAGGCGTTAGCATCGGCATCAAGCCCTCGATGAAGTACCTAGGGATCGTACTTGATAGCCGATGGAACTTCGGACCACATTTCCGAAGTTCGGTCCCTAAAGTGACGGGGGCATCAGTCGCGCTTTCGCGACTCATGCCCAACCTAAAGGGACCCAACGCCTCCTGCAGGAGACTGTACCTGGGGATCGTGCGGAGTATGGCCCTATACGGGGCTCCCGTATGGGCGGCGCGGTTGACGGCCAACAACTCAACGCTCCTTAATAGACCGTTGAGGACCTTGGCCGTCAAAACAATAAGAGGGTACCGCACGATCTCCGGAGAGGCTGCATGTCTCCTAGCCGGGACCCCTCCATGGGACCTGGAAGCGAGAGCCCTTGCGTCATTGTTCCAATGGCGCAAGGAGGCGCTGGAGCGGGACCACAGGCCTACGTCTCGAGAAATCGAGGAACGGCGGTCCCAACTCCACCAGGATCTCATGGAGTCATGGAGGGTGCGACTTGAGCAACCCAGATGGGGTAGCACCATCATCGCGGCGGTGAGACCGATCATGGACGATTGGCTGCAGAGGCAGCATGGTGACCTCACGTATCGTGCGACGCAGATCGTTACCAGGCATGGATGCTTCGGTAGCTATCTGTTTCGCATCCATCGTGAGGTCACACCCCGGTGTCAACATTGCGAGGTTTCCGGCGACGACACCGCACTCCACACGTTGGTGGAGTGCTCAGCGTGGGCGAGTCAGCGCCGGGACCTCGTAGTGGGTCTGGGCGTGGATATCCTCTCGCTGGAAACCATGCTCCAAGCCATGGTCTCCAGCGCGAGTAGGTGGAACGCGGCCGTGTCCTTCTGCGAGCAAGTCATGCTCGCGAAGGAGGCGGCCGAGAGGGAGAGGGAGCGTACCCTTCCCGCCGAGTTCCGTAGTCAGCGGCGAGGGCGCCGCAGACTCATCTACGCCCAAGACCATCGACCTCCATGATCGGGGCCTGAGGACGGCGGGATCGCCACCCACCGTCCTTACAGAAGCAGGCTAGAAGTGTTGCGTGCTGCGGGGCCTCTGCCCCATAGCACGCAACCAGATTCACTCACTGACGCGGGATAAAACCCTACCCCAACGACGCGGGATTCTCATCCCGACCTAACCCCCGCAGAGACCACAGGGGTGGTCAAAGTCCGCCGGGCGCCACTGGAAATACGTTCTGCTTGTAACCAGAGACGCCCGGCAACGGACGTTAGAGCGGCCGCGGCCCTAGGCCGCGGAATTAAAAAAAAAAAAAAAAAAAAAAGCTGTGTTATCCCTGAAAAGATAAGATAAGATAAGACTTTATTTGTTCTCTCACATACTTAGATAATACATGGCAAAACTTAATTTAGGTACATTTTATATTCATAAAGTATATATGTGAGAGACTGGTGTCTGTACTAGGGAGACCCTGTATGACAGATTACCAGCCTCTCCCGTCTCTGTACATGTGGAAGCAGGTAAGTACCTTATGGAGTAGGATATCCTTAATACACAAATTATTTACCTTATACATTAATTACTTATACTAATATCAATATATTTGTTCCTATCTGGCTGTGTGTGCGTGTGTGTGTGTGTTTGGGTATGTGTGTGTGTGTATGTGTGTGTGTGTGTGTTTGTTTGTGTGTTTGTGTGTGTGTTTGTGTGTGTTTGTGTGTGTGTGTGTGTGTGCGAGTGAGTGTGAGTGTGCGTGTGTGTGTCTGTGTGTGAGAGTACCTTTTATCTCGGTAATATGTTCCAGACAGAGCTGCGGGCGTCAGTTAGTACATATAATCATGCAGCATTTTTATACGCTGTCATATGTAACTTTATATAATCCCATGTTTAAGGAAAGAGCCAACTATTATCACTTTATAAATTAAGAACACTGACGTCTCTATCTCCGAAGGGGTAGGCAAAACCTCTTATTACAGCCACGTTTCGCCAGTCACTTCGGCAACCCCCACGTAGTAGGCGGCTCGCCTGTTGCGGTGGATACATTACATCACGGCTATGCGGGCCAAGGAGATTTTGGTAGAGCCTCTTAGCACGGGTCTTTGAGACCTCTTGTCCGCTATTATTTGAAATAAGTATAGATATATTGTTTTTTTTTTTTTTTTTTTTGAAGAAAAATAAATAGGGATGTAGTAAAAATAAATAGAATTAAGTATGATCATTATGAGTTAGTTATGGAACGATTAGATTTTCTGTGAACCTAATCACATCCCTATTGAAATTAGGCGGTCAACATTATTTTACGATATGACATTTTGAAACGTCATTTTACTGCAGCTAATAAAACGTTTTACTTTAGGTTAGAACGGGCCAATTTTATATTGGCAACGGGCAAATATATATTCCTATTTTGGCATTTCATAAGAAAAGTTTATATATAGTCGTAAGTTTACTTAATTTTTTTATATATTTTTTTGCAGACATGGTGGTCATCACCAGACCAGTACACGAGCTATCCCAGAATCTCTCCTTCATGATGGAGAGCCTCTACAAAGTGTCCGTAGCACTCCAAAGGCAAGAGTACGGGTGAAGTACTATTGATCCCGTCGCTTCATCTACCAAACAAATCGACGACACATAGTATAGTTTAAAAACATATAAATAAAATTAAATAGTCATAATCATAGATCAATAGACTATGTGGTGATAACACACTACGTCCATCTAACGGAAACGTGTTGTACTACAGTCGAATCAGTTATATTAATCCTGAATCGCACTGAAGGAATTCTCAATCTAGATAATATACGCCGTGGATTTATGCTCGTTTCGTCGAATATATGGATCCATCTTTTAATACCCAAACTGACTGAGACTGTCTCAGAGAGAACAGCTATGATGCTGTTCTCTCTGAGACAGTCTTGATAATGCCTCGTTTAGAGGCGAAACAATTGTCGACGTTTTGTTGTCCTTTTAATTCTGCGAAAAATTAATGCTATTATATAAATTTAAAAGGTTTTTTCTTAAAAACATTTTACTTACCATTGTTTTGTATAGATAATAAATAAAAAAAAAAAGTTTTACGTATTTTATATCACTAAAAATACTTGCCCTTTACTTCTAGTCGAAACTATTATCGAAACTGAGACCCAATAAATTTTTCAAAAGCGGTCGGTAAGTCCACGGTACATACATGCCACAGTCCAATATCGAAACTGCCTCTCATTAATATAAAGTTTTGGTTAGTGCGTTGATCAGGCAACATGGAAATGCTCAGTGTGTGGGTTGACCTTTAAATTTTATTGATATCTGAATCGCAGTAGAGGAGTTTTTAATCTCGATTAATGATTGTGATAATATTAGCTCGTTCGACGTGGTAGGGGGGGGGGGGAGATGAGATGGTGACATGCGGTATCACCACATCTCTAATGATCTGTATATATAATATTGTCTATAACATAATATACATAATTAGATAAATTGTAATATTTGTGAGTGAACCATTTTAATAGTGATTTATTTTTAATTTTATAGCAATAATTTTACTTTAATTATAGGGATTGTTTTACAAATAGTATATTTATGCAAATTTAACATTAACAAAAGTTTAAAAGCACGCGTCGAGACGCCTAGGACTGTAATTGGCTGTGCCATAGCGGCTGGCACCTAAGTTTTTGTTGCCTATCATCAACATTTCATCGCAGGGCAACGGGTTTCAAATTTTTTCAACATTACAATATAGCTGCTACTTTTTATTAAATTCATTCGGCCATTTTGGACATAACCCATTATAAATGTGCCCGGTGACGGCAATAGGCTTGCCCATTACGTGGGACTAAAAATACTGTCAAATTTTGGGTGTGTAATGCACCTCTGCCTACCCCTTCGGGGATATAGGCGTGCACACATGATGTGAATTCCGAATCGTACATTGGAATTATATAAAGTGTCTGTCTCATATTGGCTGACAACTGGGCTGAAACATTTCACATACTGCCGCGGCGTCAGTCATCAATCATCATTATGTACTGCCCAAACACAAATTGGTGTACGAGTATCTACTATTACGTAACTTTAACACCGATGTAGATATAAACGCGTATAATATGGCGTCACTTAACAAATATGTAACCATTAGTGTAGCTTAGCGTAACGAATTTATTAATAAAACAGGGTGGGGCTAAGCCGACACATTGTAATACACGCAGGTCAATTTGTACCCACGAATATTATGAGCTTAATTGTATTGAATATTTTGCTGTGTAATCGATATCTAGTATAGTTTCCGTATCACGTCAATGGCGACGGATATTTAGGTAGGTTATAATCGGTAATATCACACTTTTGAATACCACTTTAATTTAGGTACTAATGATTAAAAACATGATAAGTGTTGTCAGCAAAACTGATCTCATAGTTAGATAAACAGAAAGCGTTACGATGTCCACTCGAACACGCTACACCCACTATATACTACACTTTCCTATCGAACATTTATAAATATAATGGATGTTTTTTGTGATTTGTTTTTATTTTGATTATTTATAATAATAATGAAATGTTATATGTGACGGTTAATTAAATACGCGGAATGGGGCTAGAGCTAGTTTTAGCCGGCTACAACTAGGTGTAGACAGTTATAACTGCGTGTTTCTTTAAAATTGTCACGATTTTATTCAATACCGACAACCTTATTCGATTCCAAAAGCTTGTCTTAATTGATATGATGGCGCACTTCTGGTAAAGCGCGGTCGCGGAGCAGAAAGAAATTCGGTCACTGACCCGTCCTATCGTATCTCTGTCACTTACTCAGGGGCGGCGCCATAGCGACACTTGAAAGATAATTGTGTGTAAATGACCGAATTTCTTTCTGCTTCGCGACCGCGCTTTTGTAGTCGTAACTTGTTAGAGATGGCGAAATTTTTGTGCCTATCTACAAATTCGCCAACCCTAATCCAAAGGACAATTTTCAAATATTTCCAAGGTATTGAAAAGAACTTAAGTACATATCTGTCACTGCATAGCACGTGGCATTTCACAATGCATCAAATATTTGTTTATAAATGTGTACCTATACGACGTGACGGTGACCTCTATATTCCTAGCATTTGACATTGTATCAGCAGTAGGTACATGGCGTCACTTCAGCACCCCATAGTAATGCCAACTCATCATTTATTTTGTATAAATCGTTCGCTCTCAAACTGCTTCATTAATATTATGTTTCTTATAATTAATCGTTTGTGATATATTTGTGTTTTTTAACGTTGACGATATTTATTTGGATTCTTAACCTTTGTCCACGAAAATCCATTAAAAAGATCCGTCATGGGTGTTTGTGGACTTTGTTGTATTTCTAATGAGAAATGGATGTTTTAGGATATGAAAGTTAAAAAAAGTCCATTATATGTTAGTCGTCGATATGTTGGTGAACAATATTTATTGTCAGACCAGAACAATAAATAAATAGAACAACATGATTCCAAGATTTAAACTACATATTTACACATTTAGGTCACAATACAAAAAACATAATACAAGAAGTGTAAAAAAAGTGATTCATCTGAACCGGATCTGGTCCATACAATTTGTATGGTAACAAACACACTGGTCATTCACCACGCTGTCTTATACGAGTCCCCGCGCCAGATTCGCGTGTTCCCATGCTATCCCACGCGTACGACGCTGTCACACACGTTTAAAAGTGTCATAGCGCGTAGATGACGTAAACGTCAGACGTCGTAAGACGTAGGACCAGTGTGTCGCTGTCTCCCACGTCGCGTGGCATTATGTCGTATGTGAAGGACCAGTGTGTTTTGTGTGAATGCCGTGAGTGTATGAGATGCACGTTTTACATTAACACGTCAGATGTATTTAAATATGCCAAAAGTTGTATAAGTTCATATGAAAATACGCCCAATAACTGTTCGCACTTCTAGATCAACAACGACGTGAGCAATTTTTCAGTACCACTCTTCATGTCTATCTATTGAACTCTTTAGTATCATGTAAATCTGTAAATCTGTGTAAATCTAAATGATTCTTAACAAAATTTTATATATATTGAAAACTAGCGGAGGCCCGCGGCTTCGCATGCTTGACAAATTATATAAGTACTCACCCAAAAACCTTCCTCAATAACCACTATCTATTGGTGTTAACCGCATCAAAATCCGTTGCGTAGTTTTAAAGATCTAAGCTAACATAGAGAACAGAAGCTACTTTGTTTTATACTATGTTATGATAAATATATATTTTAAATTATTATTTTTCTTTTCGCAGCTTTCAAAGCCAAAAATATTTATATTAGTGTCTGTAATATTTAGTGTCATACCATTTTGGAATCCTTTTATGAAGCCTGTATTCAAAAACTACAGTTAAGTAGGTATTTTACCTGTGGTCTTTTGAATTGTATTAGAAGAAAAATAATTTTAAGATTGATCTCAAATGCAACCATCCGAAATATTTTAACAAAAATGTATTTTTAATAACTATTCTTTTATTTATTGTTTCGTTTCGTTACGAAGTATATATAGTACGAAGGTATTGTTTGAATATAATTTTTCTTTAAGTACTAACCCCCTTTTCGTTACTTTTTCTTTCTGTTAAATTATGATAATTTCTCTAAAATAAAAGAGAATTTATCATTTAGTCTATAAAAAATTAATAAATGTACATCCGACTCAAATACGACTCCTAAAAGAAAATGTAAGTTTCAAAATATCCATTATAAGTAGGTGATACAAAAATTCCCATAAAACGGGGTCAAAAGAAACAAAAACGAATTTCAAACTTGTTTTTTAGTTAACTACAACGTAACTTAACGACGTAATTATATATTTTTTTATAGTATTTAATCCTAAAAAATCATCTTCTCGTATAAATCTGTTGAGGGTATTAGTGAACATAATAGTCCACAAAAATACATGATGGACCTTTTTAATGGTTTTTAGTGGACATTATTCTATTTTTGCTGTTACGAAGGTTTTTGTTTGTGTTGGATAGTGCAATGAGAAACAATGTGTAAGCTTTTTTTTTAATGTGTTATTACTTATTTTGACTTTGTTTCATTTTGTATATAACACCTATCATAGACAAAATCTTATGCACGATATGCTAAATCTAACTAATTTTATGTTAATGTATATTTAAATCAATAAAATTAAAGTATATACTTACGGGCGTTTTATTATAACTAAACCAAATCGTTACCACCTCACCTGTTGCTTTTTATTACAAGCCTTTGTTTTTTTTTGTATACGCAGAGATGATTCGTAACGAATACCGGACGATGCGGGGACACCGTGCGGTGATGTATGTAAGGACGTCACCCCTTCGAGTGACCGGGGCTTTACAGTCTTGCGCTTTACAGAAAATATCGAAGTTCAGCCGAATCGCAGTTAGATTGGAAAGCCGACCCCAACTGAGTTGGGAAAAGGCTTGGTGAATAATAACGAATGAGCGTTAAACTCCGTTTAAAACTATATACCAACCCATAATGCTCTTGACCTTGATTGGGACCCTGCCACTGATACGCTACGTTTTCGACAAACCCACGATACATAACCAAACGTAGTATATTATCTACGACTTTCAAACTCTTCGACCCCTTGGGGCTCCTATCCTTGTGCACTATCGTTCCCAAAATATTAGACTTTGTGGTCACTTAAAAAGGATTGGGATGAACCTGCGCCTAAAGAGGTAGTCAAGATATGGCAACCCTTCATTGAAGACCTACAGTACATATCTTCGTTGACCATACCTAGATTGGCGTCGATATAGGATCCAGTTAGCGTAGAGATACATTGCTTCTGCGATGCATCATAACGTGCGTATGGTGCATGTTTGTAACTATGTACGTTCCATTGATCACGAATAAATACTCGGTTGCAACATAGGTAATACTGTGTCAGTACCGCGATCTATTAGGTGACCAGTCCATTGGGATATGAACATGGAAAGGTACACTTAAACCTCTTATGTGCTAAATCTCGCGTTGCACCCACATCTAACCGTTACCATTCCCTGACTTGAGCTTTCGTCCTCTGTGTCACTTGCATTGAGACGCAAAAAATATCACGATGTGTGTACTGGACAGAATCCAGTATCGTTCTCAGTTGGTTGAAAATAAGCTCAACTGGTCTCAAAACGTTTGTTGCCAATATAGTAGCCAGAATTAGGGAATTAACTGACACTTCTGCGTGGCACCACGTTCCTACAGAACATAATCCAGTCTACAATCTACTATCCCGTGGCATCAGTCCACAAGAGGTAGCGTCCTGTGGGATTTGGTGGCATGGACCCAACTTTTTATAATTTTATTAGTCACATTGGCCTAGCTTACCGTCGCAGTCTAACGTCAAAACGCACTATCTGCCAGACATTAAGGTACACACGGTGACTCATGATAACAATACAATACATTCATCAATAATAGATTTTAATAAATATTCTAGTCTAGTCGTATGCAACGTGTTGTTGGTTATGTTCGATAGATATTGTTGATAGATATTTTAACAACTCTCAAAATAAAGACAATAAAACTACAGGTTCTCTAGCTTCTTTGGAACTTAACAAAGCTTTTCCATACTTGGAGTAAAACATTTATTTACAATAAGAATTACAATATACATAATTATATACTAAAAATATTTACATTACAAAATATCGTTTAAAAAATCCTCCGCGTCATTGCCGACTGGGAATGTTCCCAGAATGCTGGCTGTGTTGCCACGTTGGATGGCGATACTTATTCTTTGGGTGGGCCAGAAAATAGCCAGCCTTCTGGTCCTGAGAAGCATCGATTAAGCGTTTAGCGATGTCTCTATAAAGGTGGCGATTTCATACTTTAGTTATAACCCATTTTATGTTACACCCAGTTTTTCTTTTTTATATACAGGGTGGAATTTTTTAACGACATCTGGAGAGAAAGTACTCTACATGCTGGAGATAGACAATTTTACTCAAAGGAAACATTTCTTTATTTTTAAAAAGAAACAGAACTGCATTCACGGATTTTCGAAAATTCGTTTGCCACACCTGGTAATAACTTCCTGTACTTATATGGCATCGATCGATAAAGGATCAAATCTCTTACAAACGTGGTAAATGAAAGGAAAACCATGAAATCTAAACTTTTTTAATTGAACGGAAATAAACTATATAGTATACTATCTAATTATTAGCTCGAAATGAGCTCCATTTTGTTGGATACAGAAATGTATTCTTTTAAGGAATTCATTTTCAGTAACTTTTAGTAGCGAGTTGTGATGAATATTCAAAATCGTTTGTGTACCTCAGTTCTTAACTCGTTTACTGCATAGGAATTTTGGTAAATTAGATTTTTTACATATCCCCATAAAAATAATCTAAAGGGGTGAAATCTGGTGATCTCGCACGCCATCTGATTGTGCCGTTTGTACCAATCCAGGTATTGAAATGGTTATTAACATAGTAGGCAGTGGTGATGATGTTATGGGCCGGAGCACCATCTTACTGTAGAATTACTTGGTTTCGCTCTTCCTCGGGTAAAACATTTAACTCATTTATTAAGAGGTCCAGTATTTCAAGATACTTGACAGTGTTTAGATGACCTTCGTACACGGGGACTAACACAACTGTATTTCTCTTAATTCCGCACCAGACGTTAAAAGAGAATCTTATTTGACTGTTAGTTTCATGAACACGAACAATGTTCACTTGAGACCAATAATGGCTATTGCGGCGGTTGTACATGCCGTTATTACTAAAGTTGGTTTCGTCAGACCATACAAAGTTACTCAAAAAAGTGGGGTTACGGGCAACTTCAGTCAGAATGTTTTGACAAAATTGTAGTCGTCTCTCACGATCCCCAGGATGCAATTTTTGAACCAACCGACCCTCACGATAACATTTATACTTATACTTTTTCAGGACTTTAAGTACGCGAGTATTCTGGCTATCCAAATAGAGACTACCGAGTACTCCATTACCATAGCTTCGTTCTACTCTCCACCTCGACACGCGATAAAACACAACAAATACGCAAGCTTCTTAAGTCTCTTAGGACAGCGTTTCATTCTAGGAGGTGACTTTAATGCAAAGCATCAACATTGGGGATCCAGATTAACTAACACAAAGGGAAGACAGTTACTCATTGCAATGCAACAGATAAAATGTGACGCAATATCTACTGGGAAGCCTACATATTGGCCCACCGATCCTAACAAAATACCAGATCTGATAGATTTCTTTATATATAAGCAAATATCTATAAACAATTTAGAAATACAACATAGCTATGACATGAATTCCGAATAGTATTGAATTTATGTGAACGAGCAATGTACAAAGAAAAAAGACCATGCCTGGTTAATAGAAATACAGACTGGGTTAGTTTTAGAATAGACCTAGATAATAGAATAGATTTAAAAGTTCCACTGAAAACTGCTGAACAATTGAATTTGGAACTCAACAATTTCGTAGTTCAAGTGCAACAAGCAGCGTGGAGTAATACATCCAATGAACTAAAATTCGCTAGAAAGTTTGCCTATCCGGCCTATATTAGAAATTTGAATAGTTGACAAACGGAAACAACGAAAAAAATGGCATTGAACTAGATTTCCAGACGATAAAAGACTATTGAATAACCTCACTAAAAATCTTAAAAAGGAAATTCACTCAAACCAACAATTACCTAAGCCAGCTAACTAACAAATCAGAAAAATCACTTTGGAAAGTAACAAAAAACATGAAAGGACCCATCACATCAATGCCTTCTATCAAATTACATAACGGTGACTCGGCCAAAACGAATAAACAAAGAGCTGAAACGTTTACAAATTATCTGGAAATCATATTCGAACCTAACATTGAATTAGAACAAGACGCAGTTTTAAATACTGAAAATATTGTTCAAGTAATAAAAGAAATCAAACTTGTTACTCCAAAAGAAGTACAGAGGACCATCAAACTACACGTTAACCCGAAAAAATCTCCTAGTTACGATCTCATAACAGGGGAAATCTTGCTAAACTTTACTCGCAAAGCGATTGTAAAATTAACAACGCTTATTAATGCAGTTTTTCGCTTGAAACATGTACCTGAAGTGTGGAAATTAGCAGAAGTCATTATGATACCTAAACCAGGGAAACCGACTGAACCAACTTCATATAGGCCTATACCATTGCTTCCAATAATGTCAAAGTTATTTGAGAAGGTACTACTACAAAGGCTTAAGCCGATTCTAGAAAATAAAAATATAATACCTGATCACCAGTTTGGATTTAGAGAAAAGCATTCAACAGTTGATCAGGTACATAGGATAACAAATTTTATCGAGCGAGCCCTGGAAGAAAAGAAAGTGTGCTCAACAGTATTTCTTGATGTAGCACAAGCTTTCGATAAAGTTTGGCACGAGGGTCTTATATACAAGCTAAAGACCATGCTATCAACAGAAATGACAGACATACTAAAATCTTATTTATCAGACAGAACATTTCCAATTCGTCAAGAAGACGCTTATTCAGATGTTAAGCAAATAAAAGCTGGAGTTCCTCAAGGAAGTGTTTTAGGTCCGGTCCTGTACCTACTCTACACTAGTGACATTCCAGTCCCGGAAAACGATTGTATTGCCACTTTTGCTGATGATACAGCGATATTGGCAGTAGGAAAGAACCATCAGGAAGCTGTAGAGAAAGTCCAATTAGCCGTTACGCAAGTCTGCAAATGGACGAAGAAATGGCGAATTAGACTAAATGAGTATGTTCACGTAGACTTCACAAACAATACAATTCAATACCTGCCGGTTTTTATAAATAACAAGCCAATACCATATGCAAACACAGCCAAGTACCTTGGTATGACCCTTGATGCTAAGTTGCGCTGGAAGGCGCACGTTAAAAATAAAAGGGAAGAGCTAAACACACGATACAGGAAAATGTACTGGTTACTAGGAAGATACTCCTCATTATCAGTGCACAATAAAGTTCTTCTTTATAAACAGGTTCTAATGCCTGTGTGGACTTATGGTTGCCAGCTCTGGAGCTGTACCAGTAAGAGTAATAGACAAATAATCCAGCGATTCCAAAATATAGTTCTAAGAAATGCAGTGAATGCACGCAAGAAACAACGACATCCACAGAGACCTAAACATGGATGACGTAGACACAGTCATTCAAAAATATGCTGAAGCTCACCAAAACAGACTTCACCATCACGTGAACGTCGAGGCTATACAGCTGCTTGACGTCACAGAATTATTTAGAAGACTTAAACGGACCAAACCGTTCGCGAGTTAATTTAGTGTAATCGTGACAAACTAAATAAATGTAGTGAAAAGTGCTTCGATATGAACACATGAACAAAGTGTCTTCGCCTTAACAGACTCTAAGTAAAGTGTTATTGGACACGTTCTTAGTTATTGTTTACATAGCATGTTAGGTCAAAATAAGTTACTCATTAGTCAATATGCTAGATTGTAATATAATTAATGTATTATTAGTATAATACATTAAGAATAAAAAATAAAAAATAAAAAGCACGCGAGTGTGGGTGATTCCAATTTCTTCGGCTGCTTCTCTGCTTGAAGCCTTTGGATATGCTTCGAAGTATGTTAAAACACTTACATCAAAATCGGAACAGTCCTGCTGAGGACGTTGCCTTTTGTAACTACCAGTATTTCTTAAATTATCAACCATTCTCTTCAAAACAATCGAGTTGGTATTTGTCGGTCCCGATATCTCTCTCCATACCACCGCAGAGCTAAATTCACATCTTTGTGATTTAAAAAATAAGCTTCCATTCAATCCAATCGTTCTTGATAAGCCATTATTACGGTGAGCTGACAAATTTGTATAAACAATTAAATTTAAATAACAAAAGACTATTGCAGAGCGAGTATTTCACTATTCTATTTTCAAATATTCCATATTTAATTAAAATATGGAATAAATGCCTCACGCAGTTGTGTCCAGACAGCATTATAAACACGTGCAAAATAGTTCTTAGTCATTTTAATGAATAAATGACGTCAACGATAATTAATAATTACTAACATAAGTAATCTGATGGATCATTGAGTAAAAGTGCTTTATCTTGAATTTACAAGTTATCCCATTGAATTTAGAAGTTTAGATTTCAAGGTATTCCTTTCATTTAATTTACCACGTTTGTTAGAAAGATTTGATCCTTATTATTGACCCTGTCGATTGATGCCATAAAAGTACAGGCTGTTATTTTTTCGGAATTTACCCGGTTCGATTCCCGGGAGTGGCAATCGAATTTTGAAAATCTGTGAATGCAGTTCTGTTTCTTTTTAAAAATAAAGGAATGTTTTCTTTGAGTAAAATTGTCTATCTTCAGTATGTAGAGTACTTTCCCTCCAGGTGTCATTAAAAAATTCCATCCTGTATATTTATTTATACTACTATCCGGCCGTCCCTGAAAACCAATGCTGTCTG
>OY748286.1:33324044-33538121 GCA_963556515.1 Nudaria mundana | reverse complement strand
ACCGGGAACTCGGGGACTGTTTTTTGTTCTTCTTGTCATATTCTTTTTGTTGGGGGGTTTGGACTTAATCCGCCGCGCTGGTCAAATGCGTTATGGCGGTCGCCAGAGCCTCGTTCGTCTACCGACAGCATTTACACCACGGGTAGGTGAGCCTGGCTTGGGCCGCATAGTTGGTGTTTGGACCCCTTGTACCCTTGTTTAGTACAGTATTATTATATCTGTAACTTCAAATACAGTAATAGTGTTTATAAAAAGGTATACGTAGGTATGTACCTATTGTGGAGTAGCATACACAGTCTGATGTTTGCGATTTGATGTTGCTACATACATTGAAATGTTTGTAAATGTTTATCGTGACTGGAAAATGGAATAGACAAAGCTTTGGGCGTTGCGCGATCGATATTACCAGAAAAGGGCGATTGGTTGCAAATGGTAGTTCCCACGGGGGAGAAGCCTTCACCCCCCTCGGGCCTTCACCGCTTCAGCCTGGAATCAGATCACACTTGGTACACCGGAAATTCACTAAGAGCAATCAACCAATACATATAGTAGGTACTTACTTACCTATTCAGTTTGAATATCTTAAAATCTGCATACACACCTATACCTTCCTACAATCAGTCACACCTTTTTCTTTTTTGGGGTAGACAGACACCTTGGATTTCTATGTGCTACGATATTGCAATGTCTACTTATACTCGTACTTGTTGCGCTCCTACCTCGCCGGTTACGGGCATTATGAACTGGACATTTCCAAGACGATATAAGATATCAGCAAGCAACACAATCCGACCACCGTTCACCATGACAATCCACCATTTTAAATTCTGTGGTGAGGATTGTGGCTTTTTGTCCTAAGTCATACATCCAGTTTACGATCACACTAGCGAAGTCAATGACAAGCTTTATATTAGCTGTCTGTCTATTTACACGGCTTTCTAATAAAATAGATTTGTTTATTCTGTTTATAGCCACAATTTGAATTAGGACATCTTAAGGTACCTACAAAGGCTACCTACGCGTTCACGTTTTCCACCCTGAACAGGCAGCAGGACTGGCACAAACAGCACACTTTTATTTTATTTCCCAGGGGGATCTCCACAATTTAATAAGAATAGGTATCTAATCCTAGGAAGCAATACAGTACCGATGTCTCTATGTAAGTACAGATGCGGTAACGTTGGGACCAAAGTAATAAAAAGTATAATAAGTGAAATTATTATGGACTTGAAATCCCCCAATGAAAGAAATTAAGTAGTTTAATAACTTATCTAACTTTATACATATACATAAGTATATTTTGTGACTTAGGTAATTATTTAATCGTTGTATTGGCCTATAACTAATGACCCCTTAGGGCTAGGTAAAATTTTCGAATTTTTGGCTTGCCTCCAGATCGAGGGCTATCCATAGAGGGGTCAACCATCATTGGAGCATAAGCAGTTCTCAATCAGAGTTGGCTCATAGCACACCGAAAGATGGCGTCGTCATATAGTTATACACTTTCTAATTACCAGATAATACTGCAGGGGCTCATCTGGAACGTATGTTCTTCAATATATATGGAATAATACAAATACCCGATAATTTTTATTCTTTTATTTTGTCGAGGCTTTTGTACATAATGGGCATATCAGCCTCATCATAACCTAAACAGTTTACAGCAAACTTAGATCAATAATACCTAGATTACCGATCAGTGCTTTAAAAATGGCAACACTTCAACTCGGTCCCTATCGCTAGTGGACCGACTTAGCGCTTCAGTCGCTTTGCGACCGCGCTGGCGGTAAGACGTTGCACGATGACAAAGTTTTCGCTTAAAAATTGCAAAAAACTACTCTTTTAGAGGATGGAGTATCATACTTTGTGCAATAATGCACTGCTTAAGAATATTATGGTTATTTTTAACTGTGCAAACTACGCGCTTGCTCGGTGAAGTTGAACAACTTCACACCTACCAACTACCAACAAGTCTCATACAGAAAGATAGAGTCGTCATATATTTATTTGAAATTTTTGATTACTATTTGATATATTTTTTGAATATATCTTATTTTGTTTTAAGTTTTCCCCATAATGCAATAAGACAAGAAAAATGGAGGCGCACGTGAAAGAGAAGATGAAATGTTTAAACCTAATAATTCTACCGTTGTTTGTTCATCGCATTATAAAAAGGACGTTATTTATGTTACTAAAAAAGGATTAAATAAACAAAAAATAACACCCGTGCCAAATATTTTACAAGTAAAGGAGATATTATATTGATAATGCTTAAATACTTTGTATTCTTAATACCAAATGAGTGACCAAATTAAATCGACTTCATAATACCACCTTTTTTTTTTTTAAATCTGCGGCCCGAGGTCGCGGCCGCTCCTACGTCCATTGCCGAGCGCCTCTGGTAGAGACTGAGAGAATTCCCAGGGGCGCCCGGCGGACCTTGGCTCATAATACCACCTAGTATTTTCAAATATTTCATAAGTTTCGTAGGTATGAGTACCTACCCATAAATTTATTTGATTGATTGTTTGTTTTAGGTTACAGGTTGTGTGTGAAAATATAATTGTTGATTTTATTTCGTACTATCGTTTTTGTAATCTTTTATCTATATAATTTATTTTATACGTTTATTTATACTTGAATAAAACAATGTGAATTTAAGTTCTCATCGTATTTCATTAAAAAAAAGTTTTATATGCAATGTGCTCCACATTCCTTTTATAACCTTAGCGCATGGAATCCGTACCAAGTTCCTATTCCGCTTGCTGAATTTCAAGGGATGCGACAACAGCGCTTACATTGATGCTTTTGTATTATTTATTATTCATTATTTCTATGTCAACCATCAATGTACAATCTTGTTTATTTTATAGATGGTATGTGTAATAATTACCTATATAGTATTCGAGTGCCAAGATTCCGCGTTGTATTTGTACTGAATCCAATATCTATAGTATTTTTGATCTAAGAGAGCAAACAATAATTATTAACATATTTAATATACAGGAATCATTAGGGGTTAAATAATTGCCACAATAGGTCTGCTTTTTCTGACGAAGGAGAAGTCAGCTTTCTCTTTAGTCTTAAATATTGTCCAACGTCATAGGTGTTTAATTTATATTTAGCACTCAATGATTCCCTTTTATCACTATTATTTGAATATTAAAAAAAAACAAAGTTACTTATTAACGTTTTTAAAATCTCAAAATACGTGCATACATATGACGACACCATCGCCATAGTTCGCGAGGGATAATCGGAGCTTCGCATTTGTGTGAGCGCAGTGTACCTACGTGAATGTATATGTGATCTCTTTTATACACACATGTGTTGTACACACAGCTACAAAAAGAGTTTTTACTCTACTTTTCGTGGTCACTCACGCACATGCAAAGCTCAGCTTATTCCTCGCAAACTGTACCTTTTAAACTTTTCCCTTACTACTCCGTATTTCCGCAACTATTGAACTGATTTTGAAAATTCTTTCACTGATATAGTATGTATGTACATAATCCCTGAGGCTACTTTTATCCCGGTAATGTGTTCCCACGGGAATTGGAAAGATTAAACTATATCACGTGGGTAGAGCCGCTGTAATCAGCAAAATCGCATCACAATTAAAGAGTTTCAAATTTCGATCGACCTATGTCTATGTTTAGAAAAGGACATCGGATATGTGGAATAGCTCTGTCTTGTTCTTACTATTAACCGGCAACGTCATATTGTGACCGTAGTATTTTCACTATTATTAGGTAAAACATTCAATCGGAGTAACATATTTGTAACTATTTACTGTTTATTATGTTATAAAGTGGTGGTGGTTTGTGTATGCGACTGCCGTCCCTGAGGTCCCGGATACGATTCCCATGTCGAATTTAATAATTGTGTGATCCACATAATTATGTTTGTTTCGGAGTTTGGGTATTTTCTATATATATTTAATATGTATTTAGAAATATTATCAGTATGTTTATCGAAGTATGTGTACACTGCTTGCTGCTTGTACAAACTGATTGTAATCAAAGTTGTATAATGTGTTGTTCGTCGTTGGCGTTACTAGATGGCGCTGTTCGATTTAAATTCAGGCTAGTAGAATGTTCTCATGTTGAATGAAATATGAGAACATTTTTGGCCTCTTTGCTTCTTAGCTTCACCTGTACTAATTATCATACGTACAGGCGAAGCTATAGAAGACCACCCCAAAATAAAATATACACTATGTCACCGAAAATCGTTGGTGTAAATAGGTTTGGTCGCTCGCTATACCAAGTCTGGATACTGGATTTGAGTTTGACCAAACTCGAAGTTACACAGGTTATCTTATATTATTCGAACAGTGTCTAGTACGTTTTCGTATTCCCCATAGAGCTGTGTCGATCGATCATTTGCTAAGACCTGGGTCATGCACGACCCGTTGATGCAGTGATTGACTCATAAAGATTCGATCACTCGATCACTCGATCATTTCGACACAGAACTCTGGATCGTGCATAGGTAGTATAATTTTAATTTTTTTCCCGTGTCTCGGGACTCGTGATATAAAATGGGAAGGAACTGAATCTTAAATATATAAATATTAAATATATGAATCTTAAATTACTAGTTGACGCCATGTCCCACTTCAAAAGTACAGTATATTAAAATGCTGAGGCTCTTAGAAATACCTACAGTATATTATTAAAATTTGAGGTTACGCGTATTTGTACGACACTAGCTGATCGCCGCAGCTCCGCCCGCGTGATTTAGTTTACTTGTTCCCGGTTCCCGTAGGAACTCATTACTGGGATAAAAAGTAGCCTATGTTACTCGGGGTGAATGTAGTTTTCCAATGGTGAAAGAATTTTTGAAATCGGCACAGTAGTTGTGTAGTGTAGTTTGATGCTGAAATTGTACCGCACTACTTAGAGGTGGTACTTTTATTGTATCGGTATTGAAGTATGAGTTTTATTCATGTTTTATTATTTACTGTTTGAAATTCAAAATTAACAAATTATAGGTAGGAACTAACACACTACATAAAAAAAAACAGTTTTCGAATCTTTAGTTTGTCGATAGTCAACTATTTTTGATCCCGGGATTGTTCCCGTGGGAATTGGAAATCCGATAACTATTCCACTTTGTAGTAGAAAAGTGCTTCCATATTGGACTCTTCTTTCTTGCGAGAGTTAAGACATCTTAGATAATATAAATAAGATTTTAATAATTATTAAAAAAATAAAATAAATAGGAGATAATAAACACAACCACTGTTTATTAGGTAGGTACGTAAAAATCAGTTTCGTGACACACCAATACCTAAGCGATTGTTATTGTTTATCACCAAATCAAAGTTCATGCAATTGAAAAAACCTTAAGAAATCACACATAAAAAACACGTTACACAGAAAAAATTGTACACAAACATAAGAAAGTTACCTACTAAAAGAAAGTTCGTTACGCGGGTCGCGGTTTAAAATCATGTCGCAACTGATTATTTACGTTTTTATGTAAACAAACAATCGATCGACGAATCGACCCGAACAAACCGGTTAATACAGGTACAGGTACCCATGCATGCGACCAAGTTCAGCGCGTGATCGACGACGGGCCGCGAAATGATCGAGTCTTTTAGAGATCGGTGATTGACTCACTCGGATACGACTTGCGACCCAATCTTTTTGATTCGATCAATCGTGATCGACACAGGACTAATTCCCCATACATTTCACACCTGCAGCGCCCCTAGCGGTAACGTCAGGGAACTGTGTGAAATGTATGGAGGAAAAGAAAAACGTATTCCGAGCAAATAAACGTAAGGAACACAGTATGTAATACGAGTATTATATACTGTGTATTATAAATAAATAAAAATAAATTATATACTATGTATGTACTTGAAATGTCATAATAATTTAATTCTGTTAGATAACATAGTGTCAGTGAGTCAACTCCTTTTAAATTATTTCAAGTTATTTTATCCTTTAAAAATTACTTTTTAGTTTCTTTTTTTAAAAAAATGCGTTTTTTTTTACTTTTTAGAGAGTATTGTTATAATCAGAGATAATCAGAATATAAAATACTAGTTATCCCGGCGAACTTTGTATCGCCTCAAATATAAAAAAAAGAAAAAAGAAAAAGAATATTTTAATATTTCATGCAAATGTAGGTATTGTTAATTATAATTGAAAAACGCGACTGACGGACAGACAGACTAATTGTCGTATTAAATATATAGATACTAGCGGTCGGGCGGTCGCCCGCGATTTCGTCCTCGTGGTAATTTGGATTTTTTTCCCGTTCCCATCGCGTCGCCCGTAATAACATCTAAGTAGCTTCGCCAATAATTATTTAAAATAAATTCTATTTCAATAAAATATGTTATACTGAGTTAACCCTAATAGATAGATGTATGCTATCCCGGGCCGGACATTTTCTAGAACTTTTAAAGAGGAACAATTCTTTAGTACATTATTTTAACATAACATTAACCGTTTGGCCAGCGCACGCAACTGGCATTTTTTTGCTGTGTTGTTACGGAACCCTTTGTTCACGAGTTCGACTTGCACTTGGCCGGGTTTTACATGATGAACAAATCTGAAGTCATCATTTGAAGACGGTTAGGAACCATATCATGGAACATTTGTGCGTCAGACAATAAGTTTGCAATTTGCCGGCCACGGGTCCATATTGGCTCACATAAATTTTTTATTCATATTCTTAATCTTACTACCGATTTCTGTTCATAATCATCACTCTTCATAATTTTATTTTTCATACTTTTTTTATTCATACATTGTTATTACTATCATCGGAACTCATAACAGTCAGTTATTATATTTTTTTTTATTAATACTGTTACTACCAAGAACCAGTTTAAGTCCATAGTTATTTTTTCAGATCTTTATTCTTCATAACATTTTATTATCATATTGCTTTAATTAATAATGTTGTCAACTCATAACGTCGTTGTTCAGAATAGCTTACTTTATAACAGAATGAAAGGACAGTGTCGAAAATGGGCCGGAGCGCCTGTAGCCTGGACACGATGCTGGCAAATTAAGCTATTTATCTATATTTGTTACATTTTTACATATTTAATATGTCATAATTTTTTATGTGTGGAAATCTCTTTATTTTAAAGGATGCATTTATTTTAGCCTTAAAACGATTTATTGCGCGTAGAGTTTATGTTGTTAATATGTTTTATGCTCCTCACTTTAATGGCTTGATGGAGGCCTGTGTAAGATCCCCAAAATTTCACTTAACTAGGATACTAGGGACTACGCATTATACCTTTGGGGGGAACTATATAGCGTCTCTGTTCACACAAGTAGAGTCCATCCTTAACAGTCGTCCTCTAAGTTCCTCCCAATCTGAACTCAATCCCTTAACCCCGGGCCACTTTATGATTGGTAGACCTCTTACTTCGCTACCGTCACCATGACTCCAACCCGCTAATACCAACCGTCTCGACCGCTTCCAGAGAATTGAACAAGTAAAACAGCACTTCTGGAAACGGTGAAGCCGCGTGTACATCGTTGAACTTCAGTCGCGGAACAAATGGCGTACCAACAGCAAACCAGCCCGGAAGCTGGGTGACCTAGTCGTTATTAGAGAGGACAATTCTCCACCGCTTCACTGGCGTCTCGCACGAATAATGAGGTTGTTCCCTGGAGCAGACGGAGTAACGCGCGTCGCAGATATCAGTACTGCTAGAGGTACCATCCGATGTGCTCTAAACAGAATCTGTTTGCTACAAAGAACTTCAGAGGAAGAAGCTTGAAAGCAGTTAAGCTATCCAGGACCGGGAATATGTTGGCGCATCTACAAACCACCCAACAATTACAAAAACTAGTACTAGCCGAAACCAGTTTGACTGCCCCCACCGATCTCAGTGAACAACATATGTACGCACGGTACCTATTACTGTAATTAAATTATAGTTAACTAGCTGATCGCCGCAGCTCCGCCCGTGTGATTTAGTTTCCTCGTTCCCGGCAACACATTACCGGGATAAAAAGTAGTCACTATGTTACTCAGGGTGAATGTAGATTTCCAATGGTGAAAGAATTTTTAAAATCGGGACAGTAGTTTTTGAGTTTATTCATTACAAACACACACAAAAATACGACTCTTTCCTCTTTATTATAGTAGTATAGAAGTATAGATAAATTCCCTAATATAGTATGGAAGTCGCCTATTTTATTTTCTCATGTTCCCGAATTGAACACCCACCAGTGGGGATTATATCAGTGGGGATTATATCAGTGGAGATATGTGGAAAAGGGGCTTCTATGTACTCGACATACGTAGACCGGCTTAACTTTAATTTTTAGCAATCAATTGGAGGTGCCTCTAATACTTCCGGAGAAACTGTAAAGGACAAGGAAAGGTTTGCTCAAAATTAAATACTTATGACGAAGACAGTGTTTATTTAAAAAATGGATAAGCATTATATTCTAGTTATAAAAATACATTCGCTTACATCGACTTCCATCAAAATATTATTAGACTTAGGTACATAATAAAAAAATTAAAATAAATTTGTTGTCCTTAAATTACCTTATATTTAGTAAGTTCAGCTCAGCTCAGCTCTAAAATTAGGGATTGTACACAATTTAAATAACGAAGTAGTGCGATACAAATGATTTTAAAGCGTTCTAATCCAAACAAATAAACAAAATTTAAGTTGGTAATTACAAATTAACAGCGTTTTACTAAAGCATACGAATGAGTATACGGTAGATATACTTACACCAAAAATGCAATTTTTTAAATTTTTGTTTGTCTATCTGTATTTATTAAATATTTAGGTACATTAATAAGCGCATAAAATTTACATGTGGTGTTTTTGTGTGGACAAACGTTGAACGCAAAATGTGGCTGGTATCGCCTTATTAATGTGCACTGTGGAAGCGACTATGAATAATAATAATAATAATAATAAAGCGATACATAATTTATTAAATATAAATATATTAAACAATACAATAAAATACAAAAAAGTTAATTAGAATTAAAAAGATTAAAAATTACTAGGTATTCTTCGGAACGCGGGCGGTTACGTCGAAATAAATAAGACGGAGAACGTAATTAATAACTCAAAAACTATAAAAGCCACATATACCAAAAACCATACAGCAAAGCACGTTAATGTGTTCTATCTGCATCCCAAATTTCAAGTCGATAAGTTTAAAATTGCGACCGGTATCATTTTACATACATTTTCGATTGGGACCATCTTAGAGAAGACTCCGCTACACTCCGTCTTAACAATATTATTATGAAGTAAATAATATCCTAACCCTAGGCGATAATTCTCAGCCAGTTTTTAAGCGTGTCAGATAAAATAACGCGGTCTGACAAGTTCCTAATAATTTGGTTTTTACACGTCTCAACTCTGGACATCAAAGAGGCTCTTTCTCTGAATGGCATTAAAAGAGTCAACACGGGCCTCAGTCAACATTTCAGAGGCGGTACAGTACCGCTTCCGACCCATTAGATGTCTAAAGATGTTATCAATGTGTGTGTGTCACATTACGTGTCTGCTATGCAACGATACTGATTTTGACAGTAGTCCACACATACATAGAGGATCGGTTATGCAGTTGCGGTCGCCAGCTTTTAGTTTAATGTGAAGTTTGCATGTTCATCGGAAATGAAATTAAATGATTTATTTATTTGTTTAGATTATTTGTATTTATTAAATGGCTCTTAAAAACGTCAGTAAGTACTTAAAATTAAAATTATTATTGCTTCTATATTGACGTACATGTCAGCCAGATTCGCAAAGCAATAGGTAGAACCGAGAGAAAGAACCTTTTTTTGTATGTTATTAAATATATATTGGGAAGCTACTCGAAAGATGTTCGAAGGGCACCTTTAATTCGCAACGACATCACCACCACAGGGTAACCACGCGTCGATATTTTAGTTACTACCTACAAAATTACTAAAAGCTGCAGCGACACACATGACTACATTTTTTCATTGCGATGATGTGTGGTTGTCTTATCGTTTAAGTATGACGTGTGCTTGAATCCTTAGAATTCATATCTAACACCGTGCCTTGACATCCCGCGGCATGCGGGAAAATTATTAATAATTCTACAGATTATGAAATCGTGGCATGCTGCCACGTTCGGCGTCTCCAATAAAATTATTACGTCTTCTCACTGTTCTCTAATAAATAGAAATAAATGTTTAACGTTGTTAAATTTTTTACATATATATTGTTGAATTTTCAATTTACTTTGTGTAGGTATATCTTTCACTTGATCGGTAGCCCGTTCACAAAAGACGTTACTTGAATTCCGGCACCCAATGCCTGACATGGTATGACACTGGCAAATGACCCTGCACCCAAAGCAGTTCGTTTAGGTACCTGCTTCAGGTGTTCTCGACTCCGATCCTTGAAACTTAGTCATGTCCAGCTTTCAAAGGTACCGACTACGGGCTACGGAGCAAGTGTAATTGAGCTTTATTTATTTTAAACTCAAACACAAACTCTACCTTAGTCCGTCCGTGTAACCAACCACGGAGTTTATAACCAGAGACGTAAAACAGAAAATCATACAGGAAAATTGTCGATCAATCAGTTATGGTAGCCAACATCGGTAGAAGATCCGATCTACCGCCCCGACCTTCAAGAGAAATAGTAACATGAAAATCTGCCGCACCGAGCCACCGACCTTAAAGGGAAATAGCGACATCAAAATTGTCGAACAATCAGTGATGGTAGCCGACATCGGTAGAAGATCCGATCTGCCGCCCCGACCTTCAAGGGAAATAGTGACATGAAAATCTGCCGCACCTACCTAAAAGGGAAATAGCGACATGAAAATTGTCGAACAATCAGTGATGGTAGATCCGATCTGCGGCCCCGACCTTCAGAGGAAATAGTGACATAAAAATCTGCCGCACCTACCTTAAAGGGAAATAGCGACATGAAAATTGTCGAACAATCAGTGATGGTAGCCGACATCGGTAGAAGATCCGATCTGCCGCCCCGACCTTCAAGGGAAATAGTGACATGAAAATCTTCCGCACCTACCTTAAAGGGAAATAGCGACATGAAAATTGTCGAACAATCAGTGATGGTAGCTGACATCGTTAGAAGATCCGATCTGCCGCCCCGACCTTCAGGGGAAATAGTGACATAAAAATCTGCCGCACCTACCTTAAAGGGAAATAGCGACATGAAAATTGTCCAACAATCAGTGATGGTAGCCGACATTGGTAGAAGATCCAATCTACCGCCCCGACCTTTAAGAGAAATAGTGACATAAAAACCTGCCGCACCGACCTTAAAGGGAAATAGCATCATGAAAATTGTCGAACAATCAGTGATGGTAGCCGACACAGGCGTCGGCACTGGAAGAGACTGATGATGGAAGGAAAGTATCATTGCCATTACACCACATGGGCGCCAAAGCAATACCGATATTTCTATCATTTGGTATTGAATTAGAGGAGATAAAATTTGCCGAGCTAATTGACTGCTTTGGTGGCGTGGTCGGTAGTGCATTGGCTTTCGACTCCGGAGTCTCGGGTTCGATTCTCGGGTCTAATCAAAAATTTGTGCGATCCACAAACATTTGTTCAGTCTCATTGTTCGCTTATAAAAAATACAATTGGACTTAAAATCACTTGAAGAACCACACGACTTTAATTTCTAATCCTCATATACCTACACAGAATACATAGAATCAGAACACTTAACAAGATGCTCTTCAAGACGACAAAAACAATAGTAAACATGTGAAACCTTAAATCAAACAGTAAGTATTAGACACGTGAGAAAAGGAGAATTGTTTGGAATGGTACTTGGAATGGTACTGGAAATGCAAAGGAGCCCAGAAACTGAGACACAATATCATATGCTCGCACGTATTACAGAAAAATACGACATTACACAGAAAGCTGAGGAGAAACCTCAATCCCGTCTCATTGTTCGCTTATAAAAATACCATTGGACTTGAAATCACATGAAGAATGACAAGAATTTAATTTCTAATCCCCATATACCTACACTGAATCATACATAATAGAATACGTAGAATCAGAACACTAAACAAGATGCTCTTCAAGACGACAAAAACAATAGTAAACATGTGAACACAGAAACCTTAAATCACACAGTAAGTATTAGACACGTGAGAAAAGGAGAATTGTTTGGAATGGTACTTGGGATAGTACTAGATATGCAAAGGAGAAGAGAAATCCCGTCTCATTGTTCGCTTATAAAAATACAATTGGACTTGAAATCATATGAAGAACGACACGACTTTAATTTCTAATCCCCATATACCTACACTGAATCATACATCATAGAATACGTAGAATCAGAACACTAAACAAGATGCTCTTCAAGACGACAAAAACAATAGTAAACATGTGAAACCTTAAATCGAATAGTAAGTATTAGCCACGTGAGAAAAGGAGGATTGTTTGAAATGGTACTTGGAATGGTAATGGAGTTTCAAAGGAGAAGAGAAACTGAGACACAATATCATATGCTCGCACGTATTACAGAAAAATACGACATTACACAGAAAGCTGAGGAGAAAACTGAATCCCGTCTCATTGTTCGCTAATAAAAATACAATTGGACTTCAAATCACATGAAGAACGACACGACCTTAATTTCTAATCCCCATATACCTACACTGAATCATACATCATAGAATATATATCATAGAATCAGAACACTAAACAAGATGCTCTTCAAGACGACAAAAACAATAGTAAACATGTGAAACCTTAAATCGAATAGTAAGTATTAGCCACGTTAGAAAAGGAGAATTGTTTGAAATGGTACTTGGAATGGTAATGGAATTTCAAAGGAGAAGACAAACTGAGACACAATATCATATGCTCGCACGTATTACAGAAAAATACGACATTACACAGAAAGCTGAGGAGAAAACTGAATCCCGTCTCATTGTTCGCTTATAAAAATACAATTGGACTTCAAATCACATGAAGAACGACACGACCTTAATTTCTAATCCCCATATACCTACACTGAATCATACATCATAGAATATATATCATAGAATCAGAATACCAAACAAGATGCTCTTCAAGACGACAAAAACAATAGTAAACATGTGAAACCTTAAATCAAATAGTAAGTATTAGCCAAGTGAGAAAAGGAGAATTGTTTGAAATGGTACTTGGAATGGTAATGGAATTTCAAAGGAGAAGACAAACTGAGACACAATATCATATGCTCGCACGTATTACATTAAAATACGACATTACACAGAAAGCTGAAGAGAAAACTGAATCCCGTCTCATTGTTCGCTAATAAAAATACAATTGGACTTGAAATCACATGAAGAATGACAAGACTTTAATTTCTAATCCCCATATACCTACACTGAATCATACATCATAGAATACGTAGAATCAGAACACTAAACAAGATGCTCTTCAAGACGACAAAAACAATAGTAAACATGTGAACACAGAAACCTTAAATCACACAGTAAGTATTAGACACGTGAGAAAAGGAGAATTGTTTGGAATGGTACTTGGGATAGTACTAGATATGCAAAGGAGAAGAGAAATCCCGTCTCATTGTTCGCTTATAAAAATACAATTGGACTTGAAATCACATGAAGAACGACACGACTTTAATTTCTAATCCCCCTATCTAATACACCTACACTGAATCATACATCATAGAATATATAGAATCAGAACACTAAACAAGATGCTCTTCAAGAAGACAAAAACAATAGTAAATATGTGAAACCTTAAATCAAATAGTAAGTATTAGCCAAGTGAGAAAAGGAGAATTATTTGAAATAGTACTTGGAATGGTAATGGAGTTTCAAAGGAGAGGAGAAACTGAGACACAATATCATATGCTCGCACGTATTACAGAAAAATACGACATTACACAGAAAGCTGAGGAGAAAACTGAATCCCGTCTCATTGTTCGCTTATAAAAATAGAATTGGACTTCAAATCACATGAAGAACGACACGACCTTAATTTCTAATCCCCATATACCTACACTGAATCATACATCATAGAATACATATCATAGTCCTCTTCAAGACGACAAAAACAATAGTAAACATGTGAAACCTTAAATCGAATAGTAAGTATTAGCCACGTGAGAAAAAGAGAATTGTTTGGAATGGTACTTGGGATAGTACTAGATATGCAAAGGAGAAGAGAAATCCCGTCTCATTGTTCGCTTATAAAAATACAATTGGACTTGAAATCACATGAAGAACGACACGACTTTAATTTCTAATCCCCCTATCTAATACACCTACACTGAATCATACATCATAGAATATATAGAATCAGAACACTAAACAAGATGCTCTTCAAGAAGACAAAAACAATAGTAAACATGTGAAACCTTAAATCAAATAGTAAGTATTAGCCAAGTGAGAAAAGGAGAATTATTTGAAATAGTACTTGGAATGGTAATGGAGTTTCAAAGGAGAGGAGAAACTGAGACACAATATCATATGCTCGCACGTATTACAGAAAAATACGACATTACACAGAAAGCTGAGGAGAAAACTGAATCCCGTCTCATAGTTCGCTTATAAAAATACAATTGGACTTCAAATCACATGAAGAACGACACGACCTTAATTTCTAATCCCCATATACCTACACTGAATCATACATCATAGAATACATATCATAGAATCAGAACACCAAACAAGATGCTCTTCAAGACGACAAAAACAATAGTAAACATGTGAAACCTTAAATCAAATAGTAAGTATTAGTCAAGTGAGAAAAGGAGAATTGTTTGAAATGGTACTTGGAATGGTAATGGAATTTCAAAGGAGAAGACAAACTGAGACACAATATCATATGCTCGCACGTATTACAGAAAAATACGACATTACACAGAAAGTTGAGGAGAAAACTAAATCCCGTGTCATTGTTCGCTTATAAAAATACAATTGAACTTGAAATAACATGAAGAACGACACGACTTTAATTTCTAATCCTCATATCCCTACACTGAATCAGACATCATAGAATACATAGAATCAGAACACTAAACAACATGCTCTTCAAGACGACAAAAACAATAGTAAACATGTGAACACAGAAACCTTAAATCACACAGTAAGTATTAGACACGTGAGAAAAAGAGAATTGTTTGGAATAGTACTTGGGATAGTACTAGATATGCAAAGGAGAAGAGAAATCCCGTCTCATTGTTCGCTTATAAAAATACAATTGGACTTGAAATCACATGAAGAACGACACGACTTTAATTTCTAATCCCCATATACCTACACTGAATCATACATCATAGAATACGTAGAATCAGAACACTAAACAAGATGCTCTTCAAGACGACAAAAACAATAGTAAACATGTGAACACAGAAACCTTAAATCACACAGTAAGTATTAGACACGTGAGAAAAAGAGAATTGTTTGGAATGGTACTTGGGATAGTACTAGATATGCAAAGGAGAAGAGAAATCCCGTCTCATTATTCGCTTATAAAAATACAATTGGACTTGAAATCATATGAAGAACGACACGACTTTAATTTCTAATCCCCATAATATACCTACACTGAATCATACATCATAGAATACGTAGAATCAGAACACTAAACAAGATGCTCTTCAAGACGACAAAAACAATAGTAAACATGTGAAACCTTAAATCGAATAGTAAGTATTAGCCACGTGAGAAAAGGAGAATTGTTTGAAATGGTACTTGGAATGGTAATGGAGTTTCAAAGGAGAAGAGAAACTGAGACACAATATCATATGCTCGCACGTATTACAGAAAAATACGACATTACACAGAAAGCTGAGGAGAAAACTGAATCCCGTCTCATTGTTCGCTTATAAAAATACAATTGGACTTCAAATCACATGAAGAACGACACGACCTTAATTTCTAATCCCCATATACCTACACTGAATCATACATCATAGAATACATATCATAGAATCAGAACACCAAACAAGATGCTCTTCAAGACGACAAAAACAATAGTAAACATGTGAAACCTTAAATCAAATAGTAAGTATTAGCCAAGTGAGAAAAGGAGAATTGTTTGAAATGGTACTTGGAATGGTAATGGAATTTCAAAGGAGAAGACAAACTGAGACACAATATCATATGCTCGCACGTATTACATTAAAATACGACATTACACAGAAAGCTGAGGAGAAAACTGAATCCCGTCTCATTGTTCGCTAATAAAAATACAATTGGACTTGAAATAACATGAAGAACGACACGACTTTAATTTCTAATCCTCATATCCCTACACTGAATCAGACATCATAGAATACATAGAATCAGAACACTAAACAAGATGCTCTTCAAGACGACAAAAACAATAGTAAACATGTGAACACAGAAACCTTAAATCACACAGTAAGTATTAGACACGTGAGAAAAAGAGAATTGTTTGGAATAGTACTTGGGATAGTACTAGATATGCAAAGGAGAAGAGAAATCCCGTCTCATTGTTCGCTTATAAAAATACAATTTGACTTGAAATCACATGAAGAACGACACGACTTTAATTTCTAATCCCCCTATCTAATACACCTACACTGAATCATACATCATAGAATATATAGAATCAGAACACTAAACAAGATGCTCTTCAAGAAGACAAAAACAATAGTAAACATGTGAAACCTTAAATCAAATAGTAAGTATTAGCCAAGTGAGAAAAGGAGAATTATTTGAAATAGTACTTGGAATGGTAATGGAGTTTCAAAGGAGAGGAGAAACTGAGACACAATATCATATGCTCGCACGTATTACAGAAAAATACGACATTACACAGAAAGCTGAGGAGAAAACTGAATCCCGTCTCATAGTTCGCTTATAAAAATACAATTGGACTTCAAATCACATGAAGAACGACACGACCTTAATTTCTAATCCCCATATACCTACACTGAATCATACATCATAGAATACATATCATAGAATCAGAACACCAAACAAGATGCTCTTCAAGACGACAAAAACAATAGTAAACATGTGAAACCTTAAATCAAATAGTAAGTATTAGTCAAGTGAGAAAAGGAGAATTGTTTGAAATGGTACTTGGAATGGTAATGGAATTTCAAAGGAGAAGACAAACTGAGACACAATATCATATGCTCGCACGTATTACAGAAAAATACGACATTACACAGAAAGTTGAGGAGAAAACTAAATCCCGTGTCATTGTTCGCTTATAAAAATACAATTGAACTTGAAATAACATGAAGAACGACACGACTTTAATTTCTAATCCTCATATCCCTACACTGAATCAGACATCATAGAATACATAGAATCAGAACACTAAACAACATGCTCTTCAAGACGACAAAAACAATAGTAAACATGTGAACACAGAAACCTTAAATCACACAGTAAGTATTAGACACGTGAGAAAAAGAGAATTGTTTGGAATAGTACTTGGGATAGTACTAGATATGCAAAGGAGAAGAGAAATCCCGTCTCATTGTTCGCTTATAAAAATACAATTGGACTTGAAATCACATGAAGAACGACACGACTTTAATTTCTAATCCCCATATACCTACACTGAATCATACATCATAGAATACGTAGAATCAGAACACTAAACAAGATGCTCTTCAAGACGACAAAAACAATAGTAAACATGTGAACACAGAAACCTTAAATCACACAGTAAGTATTAGACACGTGAGAAAAAGAGAATTGTTTGGAATGGTACTTGGGATAGTACTAGATATGCAAAGGAGAAGAGAAATCCCGTCTCATTGTTCGCTTATAAAAATACAATTTGACTTGAAATCACATGAAGAACGACACGACTTTAATTTCTAATCCCCCTATCTAATACATCTACACTGAATCATACATCATAGAATATATAGAATCAGAACACTAAACAAGATGCTCTTCAAGAAGACAAAAACAATAGTAAACATGTGAACCTTAAATCAAATAGTAAGTATTAGCCAAGTGAGAAAAGGAGAATTATTTGAAATAGTACTTGGAATGGTAATGGAGTTTCAAAGGAGAGGAGAAACTGAGACACAATATCATATGCTCGCAAAAAAAATACGACATTACACAGAAAGCTGAGGAAAAAACTGAATCCCGTCTCATAGTTCGCTTATAAAAATACAATTGGACTTCAAATCACATGAAGAACGACACGACCTTAATTTCTAATCCCATATACCTACACTGAATCATACATCATAGAATACTGATGACAAGATGCTCTTCAAGACGACAAAAACAATAGTAAACATGTGAAACCTTAAATCAAATAGTAAGTATTGGCCAAGTGAGAAAAGGAGAATTGTTTGAAATGGTACTTGGAATGGTAATGGAATTTCAAAGGAGAAGACAAACTGAGACACAATATCATATGCTCGCACGTATTACATTAAAATACGACATTACACAGAAAGCTGAGGAGAAAACTGAATCCCGTCTCATTGTTCGCTAATAAAAATACAATTGGACTTGAAATCACATGAAGAATAACAAGACTTTAATTTCTAATCCCCATATACCTACACTGAATCATACATCATAGAATACGTAGAATCAGAACACTAAACAAGATGCTCTTCAAGACGACAAAAACAATAGTAAACATGTGAACACAGAAACCTTAAATCACACAGTAAGTATTAGACACGTGAGAAAAAGAGAATTGTTTGGAATAGTACTTGGGATAGTACTAGATATGCAAAGGAGAAGAGAAATCCCGTCTAATTGTTCGCTTATAAAAATACAATTGGACTTGAAATCACATGAAGAACGACACGACTTTAATTTCTAATCCCCATATACCTACACTGAATCATACATCATAGAATACGTAGAATCAGAACACTAAACAAGATGCTCTTCAAGACGACAAAAACAATAGTAAACATGTGAAACCTTAAATCGAATAGTAAGTATTAGCCACGTGAGAAAAGGAGAATTGTTTGAAATGGTACTTGGAATGGTAATGGAGTTTCAAAGGAGAAGAGAAACTGAGACACAATATCATATGCTCGCACGTATTACAGAAAAATACGACATTACACAGAAAGCTGAGGAGAAAACTGAATCCCGTCTCATTGTTCGCTTATAAAAATACAATTGGACTTCAAATCACATGAAGAACGACACGACCTTAATTTCTAATCCCCATATACCTACACTGAATCATACATCATAGAATACATATCATAGAATCAGAACACCAAACAAGATGCTCTTCAAGACGACAAAAACAATAGTAAACATGTGAAACCTTAAATCAAATAGTAAGTATTAGCCAAGTGAGAAAAGGAGAATTGTTTGAAATGGTACTTGGAATGGTAATGGAATTTCAAAGGAGAAGACAAACTGAGACACAATATCATATGCTCGCACGTATTACATTAAAATACGACATTACACAGAAAGCTGAGGAGAAAACTGAATCCCGTCTCATTGTTCGCTAATAAAAATACAATTGGACTTGAAATCACATGAAGAATGACAAGACTTTAATTTCTAATCCCCATATACCTACACTGAATCATACATCATAGAATACGTAGAATCAGAACACTAAACAAGATGCTCTTCAAGACGACAAAAACAATAGTAAACATGTGAACACAGAAACCTTAAATCACACAGTAAGTATTAGACACGTGAGAAAAAGAGAATTGTTTGGAATGGTACTTGGGATAGTACTAGATATGCAAAGGAGAAGAGAAATCACGTCTCATTGTTCGCTTATAAAAATACAATTGGACTTGAAATCACTTGAAGAACGACACGACTTTAATTTCTAATCCCCATATACCTACACTGAATCATACATCATATAATACATAGAATCAGAACACTAAACAAGATGCTCTTCAAGACGACAAAAACAATAGTAAACATGTGAAACCTTAAATCAAATAGTAAGTATTAGCCAAGTGAGAAAAGAAGAATTGTTTGAAATGGTACTTGGAATGGTAATGGATTTCAAAGGAGAAGACAAACTGAGACACAATATCATATGCTCGCACGTATTACAGAAAAATACGACATTACACAGAAAGCTGCGGAGAAAACTAAATCCCGTGTCATTGTTCGCTTATAAAAATACAATTGAACTTGAAATAACATGAAGAACGACACGACTTTAATTTCTAATCCTCATATCCCTACACTGAATCAGACATCATAGAATACATAGAATCAGAACACTAAACAACATGCTCTTCAAGACGACAAAAACAATAGTAAACATGTGAACACAGAAACCTTAAATCACACAGTAAGTATTAGACACGTGAGAAAAAGAGAATTGTTTGGAATAGTACTTGGGATAGTACTAGATATGCAAAGGAGAAGAGAAATCCCGTCTCATTGTTCGCTTATAAAAATACAATTGGACTTGAAATCACATGAAGAACGACACGACTTTAATTTCTAATCCCCATATACCTACACTGAATCATACATCATAGAATACGTAGAATCAGAACACTAAACAAGATGCTCTTCAAGACGACAAAAACAATAGTAAACATGTGAACACAGAAACCTTAAATCACACAGTAAGTATTAGACACGTGAGAAAAAGAGAATTGTTTGGAATGGTACTTGGGATAGTACTAGATATGCAAAGGAGAAGAGAAATCCCGTCTCATTATTCGCTTATAAAAATACAATTGGACTTGAAATCATATGAAGAACGACACGACTTTAATTTCTAATCCCCATAATATACCTACACTGAATCATACATCATAGAATACGTAGAATCAGAACACTAAACAAGATGCTCTTCAAGACGACAAAAACAATAGTAAACATGTGAAACCTTAAATCGAATAGTAAGTATTAGCCACGTGAGAAAAGGAGAATTGTTTGAAATGGTACTTGGAATGGTAATGGAGTTTCAAAGGAGAAGAGAAACTGAGACACAATATCATATGCTCGCACGTATTACAGAAAAATACGACATTACACAGAAAGCTGAGGAGAAAACTGAATCCCGTCTCATTGTTCGCTTATAAAAATACAATTGGACTTCAAATCACATGAAGAACGACACGACCTTAATTTCTAATCCCCATATACCTACACTGAATCATACATCATAGAATACATATCATAGAATCAGAACACCAAACAAGATGCTCTTCAAGACGACAAAAACAATAGTAAACATGTGAAACCTTAAATCAAATAGTAAGTATTAGCCAAGTGAGAAAAGGAGAATTGTTTGAAATGGTACTTGGAATGGTAATGGAATTTCAAAGGAGAAGACAAACTGAGACACAATATCATATGCTCGCACGTATTACATTAAAATACGACATTACACAGAAAGCTGAGGAGAAAACTGAATCCCGTCTCATTGTTCGCTAATAAAAATACAATTGGACTTGAAATCACATGAAGAATGACAAGACTTTAATTTCTAATCCCCATATACCTACACTGAATCATACATCATAGAATACGTAGAATCAGAACACTAAACAAGATGCTCTTCAAGACGACAAAAACAATAGTAAACATGTGAACACAGAAACCTTAAATCACACAGTAAGTATTAGACACGTGAGAAAAAGAGAATTGTTTGGAATGGTACTTGGGATAGTACTAGATATGCAAAGGAGAAGAGAAATCACGTCTCATTGTTCGCTTATAAAAATACAATTGGACTTGAAATCACTTGAAGAACGACACGACTTTAATTTCTAATCCCCATATACCTACACTGAATCATACATCATATAATACATAGAATCAGAACACTAAACAAGATGCTCTTCAAGACGACAAAAACAATAGTAAACATGTGAAACCTTAAATCAAATAGTAAGTATTAGCCAAGTGAGAAAAGAAGAATTGTTTGAAATGGTACTTGGAATGGTAATGGATTTCAAAGGAGAAGACAAACTGAGACACAATATCATATGCTCGCACGTATTACAGAAAAATACGACATTACACAGAAAGCTGCGGAGAAAACTCAATCCCGTGTCATTGTCCGCTTATAAAAATACAATTTAACTTGAAATAACATGAAGAACGACACGACTTTAATTTCTAATCCTCATATCCCTACACTGAATCAGACATCATAGAATACATAGAATCAGAACACTAAACAACATGCTCTTCAAGACGACAAAAACAATAGTAAACATGTGAACACAGAAACCTTAAATCACACAGTAAGTATTAGACACGTGAGAAAAAGAGAATTGTTTGGAATAGTACTTGGGATAGTACTAGATATGCAAAGGAGAAGAGAAATCCCGTCTCATTGTTCGCTTATAAAAATACAATTTGACTTGAAATCACATGAAGAACGACACGACTTTAATTTCTAATCCCCCTATCTAATACATCTACACTGAATCATACATCATAGAATATATAGAATCAGAACACTAAACAAGATGCTCTTCAAGAAGACAAAAACAATAGTAAACATGTGAACCTTAAATCAAATAGTAAGTATTAGCCAAGTGAGAAAAGGAGAATTATTTGAAATAGTACTTGGAATGGTAATGGAGTTTCAAAGGAGAGGAGAAACTGAGACACAATATCATATGCTCGCACGTATTACAGAAAAATACGACATTACACAGAAAGCTGAGGAAAAAACTGAATCCCGTCTCATAGTTCGCTTATAAAAATACAATTGGACTTCAAATCACATGAAGAACGACACGACCTTAATTTCTAATCCCATATACCTACACTGAATCATACATCATAGAATACATGTCATAGAATCAGAACACCAAACAAGATGCTCTTCAAGACGACAAAAACAATAGTAAACATGTGAAACCTTAAATCAAATAGTAAGTATTAGCCAAGTGAGAAAAGGAGAATTGTTTGAAATGGTACTTGGAATGGTAATGGAATTTCAAAGGAGAAGACAAACTGAGACACAATATCATATGCTCGCACGTATTACAGAAAAATACGACATTACACAGAAAGTTGAGGAGAAAACTAAATCCCGTGTCATTGTTCGCTTATAAAAATACAATTGAACTTGAAATAACATGAAGAACGACACGACTTTAATTTCTAATCCTCATATCCCTACACTGAATCAGACATCATAGAATACATAGAATCAGAACACTAAACAACATGCTCTTCAAGACGACAAAAACAATAGTAAACATGTGAACACAGAAACCTTAAATCACACAGTAAGTATTAGACACGTGAGAAAAAGAGAATTGTTTGGAATAGTACTTGGGATAGTACTAGATATGCAAAGGAGAAGAGAAATCCCGTCTAATTGTTCGCTTATAAAAATACAATTGGACTTGAAATCACATGAAGAACGACACGACTTTAATTTCTAATCCCCATATACCTACACTGAATCATACATCATAGAATACGTAGAATCAGAACACTAAACAAGATGCTCTTCAAGACGACAAAAACAATAGTAAACATGTGAAACCTTAAATCGAATAGTAAGTATTAGCCACGTGAGAAAAGGAGAATTGTTTGAAATGGTACTTGGAATGGTAATGGAGTTTCAAAGGAGAAGAGAAACTGAGACACAATATCATATGCTCGCACGTATTACAGAAAAATACGACATTACACAGAAAGCTGAGGAGAAAACTGAATCCCGTCTCATTGTTCGCTTATAAAAATACAATTGGACTTCAAATCACATGAAGAACGACACGACCTTAATTTCTAATCCCCATATACCTACACTGAATCATACATCATAGAATACATATCATAGAATCAGAACACCAAACAAGATGCTCTTCAAGACGACAAAAACAATAGTAAACATGTGAAACCTTAAATCAAATAGTAAGTATTAGCCAAGTGAGAAAAGGAGAATTGTTTGAAATGGTACTTGGAATGGTAATGGAATTTCAAAGGAGAAGACAAACTGAGACACAATATCATATGCTCGCACGTATTACATTAAAATACGACATTACACAGAAAGCTGAGGAGAAAACTGAATCCCGTCTCATTGTTCGCTAATAAAAATACAATTGGACTTGAAATCACATGAAGAATGACAAGACTTTAATTTCTAATCCCCATATACCTACACTGAATCATACATCATAGAATACGTAGAATCAGAACACTAAACAAGATGCTCTTCAAGACGACAAAAACAATAGTAAACATGTGAACACAGAAACCTTAAATCACACAGTAAGTATTAGACACGTGAGAAAAAGAGAATTGTTTGGAATGGTACTTGGGATAGTACTAGATATGCAAAGGAGAAGAGAAATCACGTCTCATTGTTCGCTTATAAAAATACAATTGGACTTGAAATCACTTGAAGAACGACACGACTTTAATTTCTAATCCCCATATACCTACACTGAATCATACATCATATAATACATAGAATCAGAACACTAAACAAGGTGCTCTTCAAGACGACAAAAACAATAGTAAACATGTGAAACCTTAAATCAAATAGTAAGTATTAGCCAAGTGAGAAAAGAAGAATTGTTTGAAATGGTACTTGGAATGGTAATGGATTTCAAAGGAGAAGACAAACTGAGACACAATATCATATGCTCGCACGTATTACAGAAAAATACGACATTACACAGAAAGCTGAGGAGAAAACTCAATCCCGTGTCATTGTTCGCTTATAAAAATACAATTTAACTTGAAATCACATGAAGAACGACACGACTTTAATTTCTAATCCTCATATCCCTACACTGAATCAGACATCATAGAATACATAGAATCAGAACACTAAACAACATGCTCTTCAAGACGACAAAAACAATAGTAAACATGTGAACACAGAAACCTTAAATCACACAGTAAGTATTAGACACGTGAGAAAAAGAGAATTGTTTGGAATAGTACTTGGGATAGTACTAGATATGCAAAGGAGAAGAGAAATCCCGTCTCATTGTTCGCTTATAAAAATACAATTGGACTTGAAATCACATGAAGAACGACACGACTTTAATTTCTAATCCCCATATACCTACACTGAATCATACATCATAGAATACATAGAATCAGTACAATAAACAAGATGCTCTTCAAGACGACAAAAAAAATAGTAAACATGTGAACACAGATACCTTAAATCAAACAGTAAGTATTAGACACGTGAGAAAAGGAGAATTGTTTGGAATGGTACTAGATAAGCAAAGGAGAAGAGAAATCCCGTCTCATTGTTCGCTTATAAAAATACAATTGGACTGGAAATCACATGAAGAACGACACGACTTTAATTTCTAATCCCCATATACCTACACTGAATCATACATCATAGAATACGTAGAATCAGAACACTAAACAAGATGCTCTTCAAGACGACAAAAACAATAGTAAACATGTGAAACCTTAAATCGAATAGTAAGTATTAGCCACGTGAGAAAAGGAGAATTGTTTGAAATGGTACTTGGAATGGTAATGGAGTTTCAAAGGAGAAGAGAAACTGAGACACAATATCATATGCTCGCACGTATTACAGAAAAATACGACATTACACAGAAAACTGAGGAGAAAACTGAATCCCGTCTCATTGTTCGCTTATAAAAATACAATTGGACTTCAAATCACATGAAGAACGACACGACCTTAATTTCTAATCCCCATATACCTACACTGAATCATACATCATAGAATACATATCATAGAATCAGACCACCAAACAAGATGCTCTTCAAGACGAAAAAAACAATAGTAAACATGTGAAACCTTAAATCAAATAGTAAGTATTAGCCAAGTGAGAAAAGGAGATTTGTTTGAAATGGTACTTGGAATGGTAATGGAATTTCAAAGGAGAAGACAAACTGAGACACAATATCGTATGCTCGCACGTATTACATTAAAATACGACCTTACACAGAAAGCTGAGGAGAAAACCGAATCCCGTCTCATTGTTCGCTAATAAAAATACAATTGGACTTGAAATCACATGAAGAATGACAAGACTTTAATTTCTAATCCCCATATACCTACACTGAATCATACATCATAGAATACGTAGAATCAGAACACTAAACAAGATGCTCTTCAAGACGACAAAAACAATAGTAAACATGTGAACACAGAAACCTTAAATCACACAGTAAGTATTAGACACGTGAGAAAAAGAGAATTGTTTGGAATGGTACTTGGGATAGTACTAGATATGCAAAGGAGAAGAGAAATCCCGTCTCATTGTTCGCTTATAAAAATACAATTGGACTTGAAATCACTTGAAGAACGACACGACTTTAATTTCTAATCCCCATATACCTACACTGAATCATACATCATATAATACATAGAATCAGAACACTAAACAAGATGCTCTTCAAGACGACAAAAACAATAGTAAACATGTGAAACCTTAAATCGAATAGTAAGTATTAGCCACGTGAGAAAAGGAGAATTGTTTTAAATGGTATTTGGAATGGTAATGGAGTTTCAAAGGAGAAGAGAAACTGAGACACAATATCATATGCTCGCACCTATTACAGAAAAATACGACATTACACAGAAAGCTGAGGAGAAAACTGAATCCCGTCTCATTGTTCGCTTATAAAAATACAATTGGACTTCAAATCACATGAAGAACGACACGACCTTAATTTCTAATCCCCATATACCTACACTGAATCATACATCATAGAATACATATCATAGAATCAGAACACCAAACAAGATGCTCTTCAAGACGACAAAAACAATAGTAAACATGTGAAACCTTAAATCAAAAAGTAAGTATTAGCCAAGTGAGAAAAGGAGAATTGTTTGAAATGGTACTTTGAATGGTAATGGAATTTCAAAGGAGAAGACAAACTGAGACACAATATCATATGCTCGCACGTATTACATTAAAATACGACATTACACAGAAAGCTGAGGAGAAAACCGAATCCCGTCTCATTGTTCGCTAATAAAAATACAATTGGACTTGAAATCACATGAAGAATGACAAGACTTTAATTTCTAATCCCCATATACCTACACTGAATCATACATCATAGAATACGTAGAATCAGAACACTAAACAAGATGCTCTTCTAGACGACATAAACAATAGTAAACATGTGAACACAGAAACCTTAAATCACACAGTAAGTATTAGACACGTGAGAAAAAGAGAATTGTTTGGAATGGTACTTGGGATAGTACTAGATATGCAAAGGAGAAGAGAAATCCCGTCTCATTGTTCGCTTATAAAAATACAATTGGACTTGAAATCACATGAAGAATGACAAGACTTTAATTTCTAATCCCCATATACCTACACTGAATCATACATCATAGAATACGTAGAATCAGAACACTAAACAAGATGCTCTTCAAGACGACAAAAACAATAGTAAACATGTGAACACAGAAACCTTAAATCACACAGTAAGTATTAGACACGTGAGAAAAAGAGAATTGTTTGGAATGGTACTTGGGATAGTACTAGATATGCAAAGGAGAAGAGAAATCCCGTCTCATTGTTCGCTTATAAAAATACAATTGGACTTGAAATCACTTGAAGAACGACACGACTTTAATTTCTAATCCCCATATACCTACACTGAATCATACATCATATAATACATAGAATCAGAACACTAAACAAGATGCTCTTCAAGACGACAAAAACAATAGTAAACATGTGAAACCTTAAATCGAATAGTAAGTATTAGCCACGTGAGAAAAGGAGAATTGTTTGAAATGGTATTTGGAATGGTAATGGAGTTTCAAAGGAGAAGAGAAACTGAGACACAATATCATATGCTCGCACCTATTACAGAAAAATACGACATTACACAGAAAGCTGAGGAGAAAACTGAATCCCGTCTCATTGTTCGCTTATAAAAATACAATTGGACTTCAAATCACATGAAGAACGACACGACCTTAATTTCTAATCCCCATATACCTACACTGAATCATACATCATAGAATACATATCATAGAATCAGAACACCAAACAAGATGCTCTTCAAGACGACAAAAACAATAGTAAACATGTGAAACCTTAAATCAAAAAGTAAGTATTAGCCAAGTGAGAAAAGGAGAATTGTTTGAAATGGTACTTTGAATGGTAATGGAATTTCAAAGGAGAAGACAAACTGAGACACAATATCATATGCTCGCACGTATTACATTAAAATACGACATTACACAGAAAGCTGAGGAGAAAACCGAATCCCGTCTCATTGTTCGCTAATAAAAATACAATTGGACTTGAAATCACATGAAGAATGACAAGACTTTAATTTCTAATCCCCATATACCTACACTGAATCATACATCATAGAATACATATCATAGAATCAGAACACCAAACAAGATGCTCTTCAAGACGACAAAAACAATAGTAAACATGTGAAACCTTAAATCAAATAGTAAGTATTAGCCAAGTGAGAAAAGAAGAATTGTTTGAAATGGTACTTGGAATGGTAATGGATTTCAAAGGAGAAGACAAACTGAGACACAATATCATATGCTCGCACGTATTACAGAAAAATACGACATTACATAGAAAGCTGAGGAGAAAACTCAATCCCGTGTCATTGTTCGCTTATAAAAATACAATTTAACTTGAAATCACATGAAGAACGACACGACTTTAATTTCTAATCCTCATATCCCTACACTGAATCAGACATCATAGAATACATAGAATCAGAACACTAAACAACATGCTCTTCAAGACGACAAAAACAATAGTAAACATGTGAACACAGAAACCTTAAATCACACAGTAAGTATTAGACACGTGAGAAAAAAAGAATTGTTTGGAATGGTACTTGGGATAGTACTAGATATGCAAAGGAGAAGAGAAATCCCGTCTCATTGTTCGCTTATAAAAATACAATTGGACTTGAAATCACATGAAGAACGACACGACTTTAATTTCTAATCCCCATATACCTACACTGAATCATACATCATAGAATACATAGAATCAGTACACTAAACAAGATGCTCTTCAAGACGACAAAAACAATAGTAAACATGTGAACACAGATACCTTAAATCAAACAGTAAGTATAAGACACGTGAGAAAAGGAGAATTGTTTGGAATGGTACTAGATATGCAAAGGAGAAGAGAAATCCCGTCTCATTGTTCGCTTATAAAAATACAATTGGACTTGAAATCACATGAAGAACGACACGACTTTAATTTCTAATCCCCATATACCTACACTGAATCATACATCATAAAATACATAGAATCAGAACACTAAACAAGATGCTCTTCAAGACGACAAAAACAATAGTAAACATGTGAACACAGATACCTTAAATCAAAAAGTAAGTATTAGACACGTGAGAAAAGGAGAATTGTTTGGAATGGTACTTGGAATGGTACTAGATATGCAAAGGAGAAGAGAAATTCCGTCTCATTGTTCGATTATAAAAATATAATTTGACTTGAAATCACATGAAGAACGACACGACTTTAATTTCTAATCCCCATATACCTACACTGAATCATACATCATAGAATACATAGAATCAGAACACTAAACAAGATGCTCTTCAAGAAGACAAAAACAATAGTAAACATGTGAAACCTTAAATCAAATAGTAAGTATTAGCCAAGTGACAAAAGGAGACTTGTTTGAAATGGTACTTGGAATGGTAATGGAATTTCAAAGGAGAAGAGAAACTGAGACACTATCATATGCTCGCACGTATTACAGAAAAATACGACATTACACAGAAAGCTGAGGAGAAAACTCAATCCCGTCTCATTGTTCGCTAATAAAAATACAATTGGACTTGAAATCACATGAAGAACGACACGACTTTAATTTCTAATCCCCATATACCTACACTGAATCATACATCATAGAATACGTACAATCAGAACACTAAACAAGATGCTCTTCAAGACGACAAAAACAATAGTAAACATGTGAACACAGATACCTTAAATCAAACAGTAAGTATAAGACACGTGAGAAAAGGAGAATTGTTTGGAATGGTACTTGGAATGGTACTGGAAATGCAAAGGAGACGAGAAACTGAGACGCAATATCATATGCTCGCACGTATTACAGAAAAATACTACATTACACAGAAAGCTGAGGAGAAAACTGAATCCCGTCTCATTGTTCGCTAATAAAAATACAATTGGACTTGAAATCACATGAAGAACGACACGACTTTAATTTCTAATCCCCACAAACCTACACTGAATCATACATCATAGAATACGTAGAATCAGAACACTAAACAAGATGCTCTTCAAGACGACAAAAACAATAGTAAACATGTGAACACAGATACCTTAAATCAAACAGTAAGTATTAGACACGTGAGAAAAGGAGAATTGTTTGGAATGGTACTGGGAATGGTACTAGATATGCAAAGGAGAAGAGAAATCCCGTCTCATTGTTCGCTTATAAAAATACAATTGGACTTGAAATCACATGAAGAACGACACGACTTTAATTTCTAATCCCCATGTACCTACACTGAATCATACATCATAGAATACGTAGAATCAGAACACTAAACAAGATGCTCTTCAAGACGACAAAAACAATAATAAACATGTGAACACAGATACCTTAAATCAAACAGGCTAAGGGGCTCTACCAACATCTTTAGGGCTCCAGCGACCTCACCTGCTAGTGGCGCACCTGCTGATAAACGGACGAGCCTCGTTAATTTACGGTACCTATGGAGTGGCTTCGGCCCCTACGTGGGTACCAGGTGGTACAACAGTGTTGGTCCGGGGGGGTACCACCGTGCAGCTGTGCTAAAGCCCCCCAAGTAACCCAGCCCAGGCTGGGTTGCGTTAGGGGTTCAGCAGCTGCACCGCCGGGCCCGGGGCGATGTATGGTGCAGCAGGCATGGGACCAGTGGGGGCGAAACGGAGTCTAGTGTGGGTGGTGTGGGTCGATTCGCCGGCCAGGGAGACCCTTAGCAACGGCGTTGCCGCGGCCGCCCGCAACACAGTCATGGGGCCCGCCTGGGACCAACCACCCCAGGAGGCTGCCCCACATGTTGCGCATAATCCTGATGTGGGATCGCCGCTCCGGGTGGTAACCGGTGTGGGGTAGCGGCAACCTTGCATCAGGGGGGTTTGGGAGCCCTTCCGTCCGGCGAGTCGGCTCTGACCTAACCACACGGTTCTAAGACAAAGCTAGCCCCTGCGCTTTGTCACTTACTGCTGCACCAAATGTCGCCCTGTCTTCACGCTTCTTCAAAATCTACAATGGCAGTGCAACAAAGAAAAAATAAACGTTACACAGCGGCCCTAGGAAACCCCACAACTTCACTTTTCGAGGTGGAGTTCACTAACGTCCGTGGACTCCATGCGAACCTCGAAGCCGTCCACCATCACCTTGAGACGGCACGGCCCGCTTTGATGTTCCTCACGGAGACACAAATACGCCGCCCTGACGACACGTCTTACCTGTGTTACCCCGGCTATGTCATCGAGGAACAATTTCGAGACAAAGCCGGGGTGTGCGTGTTCGTTAGGGCGGATGTTTGCTGCCGCCGGTTGCGCTGCCTAGAGAACCCCTCCAATTCCGTCCTTTGGCTGCACGTAGACCATGGCTCTATGAGCCAGATCTACGTGTGCGTCTACCGATCCCACACAGGGGATTCTGAGACAACAAAGCTCTTCCAGTACCTCAGCAAGACGGCTGATGAAGCGCAGGTGCGGTTCCCGAACGCTGACTTAGTATTTCTGGGGGACTTCAATAGCCATCACATTGAATGGCTGGGGTCCCTCAAGACTGATCATGCGGGTAGAGCCGCCCATGCGTTCGCTCTCTCCCACGGTCTGACCCAGATGGTATGCGGGATCACGCGGATACCAGACAGGTCAGATCACGCGCCCGCTCTGCTGGATCTACTGCTGACGAGTCGCCCAGCCCAGTACAGTGTTTCGGTAGGAGCCCCACTGGGTAGTTCCGACCACTGTGTTGTTCACGCTGGCATGAAGGTGTCACCTCCTGCACGTCCTGTACAAACGTCACGACGACTATGGCACTACTCGTCAGCGGATTGGGACGGTCTACGCGATTATTATGCGTCCGTCCCCTGGAGCCAGCGCTGCTATGTAGGAAAGGCTCCTTCGGAAAGTGCTTCTGCGATTGCTGGCGTGATCAGTTTAGGGATGGATTATTACATCCCTTTCACTGATGTCGCCAGTATCCGCAGAGCCCGTCCCTGGTTCGGGCGAGATTGTGCCAAAGCTGTTCGACAAAAACAGTCGGCATATCGCGCCTGGATCAGGGCCCGGGCTGTGCGCGTCCCAAACGTGGGCCACCTCAAAGCAGCGTACAACCGGGCCTCAAAATCGAGTAAGAGGGCCTTTAAGAGAGCGGATGCCCAGCGCGTCGCGCGGCTTGGTCAGGAGCTCACTTCCCATCCCACGGGCAGCCGTGGATTCTGGCAACTGGCCAAAGCCGTGCAATCTAACTTTTGTCAGCCCTCGCTGCCACCGCTGCGTTACCCAGATGGAACACTGGCTCACAAAGCCCAACAGAAAGCGGATATGCTCGCATACCTCTTTGCGGCTAATTCCCGGATCGACGACCGTGGCCTGCAGCCCCCCACCATCGCCAACTGTGGCCACACAATGCCTGATATTGTTATCAGGCAATGTGATGTACGGGCAGTGCTGCGGTCACTCGACACGCGGAAAGCCAGTGGCCCTGACGGCATTCCGGCGGTGGTGCTACGAAAATGTGCAGCTGAGTTGTCTCCAGTATTAACGCGTCTGTACCGCCTGTCATACTCTTCAGGGCTCGTGCCGGAGGTCTGGAAGGAGGCGAACGTACAACCGATCCCCAAGAAAGGGGATCGATCCGATCCAGGCAACTATCGACCCATAGCTGTCACCTCAGTCATTTGCAAGGTGCTTGAGCTCCTTATAAATAAGCAGCTCATGCAATACCTAGAGGATCACTCGATAATCAATGATCGACAATACGGCTTCAGGCCAAAACGATCAACGGGTGATCTTCTGGCATTTGTAACGCATGTCTGGGGTGGGGCTATGGAAAGGCACGGCGAGTCCTTGGCTATTAGCCTGTACATTGCCAAAGCCTTCGATAGGGTCTGGCATGCTTCGCTCCTTTCCAAGCTTCCGGCATATGGTCTACCTCCTCAACTGTGCAGCTGGATTGCCAGCTTTTTAAACGAGCGCCGAGTGCGGGTCCTCTGCCATGGCCAGGCTTCTCGCTTTTTGCAAGTGAATGCCGGGGTACCGCAGGGGTCCGTACTATCACCAACTCTCTTTCTTCTGCATATCAATGATATGCTATCCCTCGGGAACATTCATTGCTATGCAGATGACAGCACACTGCACGGGAGTTACTCGGTTCGTCCGACGGCGGGGCGATCTGAGATTGAGGAGGAGAGACGACGACTCGTGGCTGATCTCGACCGTAACCTCGATAGTATCTCTCAATGGGGTACCGAGAACCTGGTCGAGTTCAATGCCCACAAAACACAGGCGTGTGCATTTACTGCGAAGAAATCCCCTTTCCTTCCCCTACCCTCTCTTCGAATGCATTATTACCAATGAAGGACAACCTTGATATCCTTGGCATAGACGTTCGTCGAGAGCTCAATAATAAAAAGTACATCGAAAGATGTATAGGGCTAGCTTCGCGGAAACTAGGAATACTGAATAAGGTAAAGAGATTCTTTACACCGGACCAGAGGTGTCTGCTGTACAAGACGCAGATTAGACCCTGCGTCGTATACTGCTCTCACCTCTGGAACGGCTCCGCGAAGTATCTGCTGGACGCTCTCGACGCTATGCAGCGACGGGCTATCCGTATTATAGATTGTCCAGAGGTAACGGGAAGCCTGGAGCCGCTAGTTCAGCGCCGAACAATAGCTTCCTTGGCCGCATTCTACCGTATTTACCACGGCGAGTGTTCTGAAGAGCTCTTCAATCTGATCCCACCCTCTTCCTTCCGATCCCGAACGACTCGTGCCGGGCAGAGATGCCACTCCCACACAGTGGATAGCATGTTCGCGAGAACCGAACGTTTTAAACGTTCGTTTCTCTGCCGAACGTTTAAAACATTCGTTTCTCTGCCGAACGATAGTGGCCTGGAACGCCCTGCCTGTGCACGTGTTTCCTCCCACATATAATCCTGGGTTCTTTAAGCGGAGCGTGAAGAGGCACATCAGCAGGTCGTCAAGTTGAGGGCCACTCTCTATAGTATTACGTGCTGTGAGAGTGGCGAGTCACGACCAGGCGGGCGGCGTCAATTTGGCGAACCAAACATAAAAAAAAAAAAAAAGTGTGTGTGTCAGCTCCGACGCACGACTGGAGTTTACTCCTTAAGTACGAGTATCTGACCATAACAAATTAGAAAGTTGCGCACTAGAGGTGCGCACCAAAAACGTGACACGATTTTCGTTACTTGTTAGTAGGTTTTACCCCTCGGATTTTTGCTCATACCGGGCGCCTTATATATGAAAATCGATTCTTAAGGAGTAAACTCCAAAAAAAAAAAAAAAACAGTAAGTATAAGACACGTGAGAAAAGGAGAATTGTTTGGAATGGTACTGGAAATGCAAAGGAGACGAGAAACTGAGACACAATATCATATGCTCGCACGTATTACAGAAAAATACGACATTACACAGAAAGCTGAGGAGAAAACTCAATCCCGTCTCATTGTTCGCTTATAAAAATACAATTGGACTTGAAATCACATCGACTTTAATTTCTAATCCTCATATACCTACACTGAATCAGACATCATAGAATACATAGAATCAGAACACTAAACAAGATACTCTTCAAGACGACAAAAACAATAGTAAACATGTGAAACCTTAAATCGAATAGTAAGTATTAGCCACGTCAGAAAAGGAGAATTGTTTAGTATGGTACTTGAAATGCAAAGGAGACGACAAACTGAGACACAATATCATATGCTCGCACGTATTACAGAAAAATACGACATTACACAGAAAGCTGAGGAGAAAACTCAATCCCGTCTCATTGTTCGCTTATAGCGTGCCGATGTATACGACCTGCGCTTCTGCTACAAGAAAGGCCATGGTGTCCCAGATTATCGACGGCTACTCCACAGGTGCAATGATGCGGAGATACACAAGGTGTACCCAGCCGAAGGCAAGTGGCAATGCGGAAGGTTGTGTCGTCCAACATTGTACCGATGTTGGGCGATGGGAGCGCCTGGATCCATAACCCTGAGTCCCATTCTCCAACAGCTAGTAGGCGTGCACGCTCTGAAATATTGACAGAAGTGTCAATTAGTGTATTAATTTTCAATTTACAGAGCGGCGAAACCTACAGTCGCTGCAATAATTATTTTAATTTTAAGTACTTACTGACGTTTGTAAGAGCCATTTAATGGCCTATACAAATAAGTAAATCAATTCATTTCATTTTATTTCGTAGTTAATTCGTAATTACTTAAATTAAATAAAACATCGAACGCAGAGCAAATAGGTAGGTATACACACACTCAATTAGTTGCTATAGACATACATAATTTGTAATTAGGTACCTAAATAAAACATGAATCGCCTTTGATTAAATATTCTAGGGTCAATCACACGCAGAGCAATTAGCCGGCCAAGTAACAGGCCACGCATAGCATAGGTACGTTTCTGTAGCTACCCATAACAGCTCAATAACTCCTGAACCAACAGTTACATATAATATATAACTCTATAACGGGATAATAAGCCGTTATAGTTTTCCTTCAAAGTTCATTACATGGGCTAAGTAAGTACTATGGCTTTTGATGACAGCCCCTTCTTATGTAGGTACTTAATGACGGCACGCTGGTCGATTTGCTCCATTTGCGGAAATGATGTCAGATTGCTTTATTAATAAATTTATAAAATTAAAACTAATTATCGCACACGTTTCAAACTTCACACAATTAACAGGTCTGAACTGAACTAAATAATGTGGGTAGATTTGATTTTTAGAACTAAATGGATCAGTGTTAGGCTGACTACTTTTCAATCCACCCTCGTATTTATGCTGGTAGTCCATGTAATTAACTTTAAAGGAAAACTATTACGGATTACATAACTCTGTTAGTTCAGGAGTTATAGCGGCTAATCTATGCGTTGCCCTACGGGCACGTCGTATTACGTAACAGATGTTTTTTTAGATGACCTATTTGTCTGAAACATCTCATGCAATTACTGCATTGATAAGGTTTCTCACCCGTGTGTACGGTTATGTAAGGTCAAAGTAGCTTTAGAATTGTAACTTTTGTGGCAAATATTACATGCAATTTGTTTTTTAAAATTTAGATTTAGGGACAGACCTAGTTTTTAGTTTTTTGACTGTGTTTTCGCAAGCGGGTCCTCCGCCGGGCGTCACTGGAACCGCCGGGTGCCACTGGAACCGCCGGGTGCCACTGGACTCGCCGGGCGCCACTGGAAATACGTTCTGCTTGTAACCAGAGACGCCTGGCAACGGACGTCAGAGCGGCCGCGGCATTTGGCCGCGGAGTTAAAAAAAGAAAAAAAGAGCGGGTCCTTCTTCAACATTGTGATTTGTACTGGGGCTCGGTGTTACGGGGACAGCAGGCCTTTGGTCATCTGAATTAACAAATACTATGAGTCATAAATCATATTAGGTTAATTTATAGACAACAAATACAATACAACAACAATATAGTATTAATAGGGGTCGCCAGTTCTTTTGCATTAAATACTGACTTCTGATGTTTGAAGTCATAAATACACTACCGTTTGTCTAATACGCCTGAGCTTAAGTATATACAGGTTGAATTTTTGAAAAGGGCTTGGATGGCCAAATCCGAAACTATAAGGAATAGCGAAAAATGCTCAAAGGAGTCACGAGCCCGATTTTGATGAAACTTAAAACCTCATCATTGGATTTTTGGAAAACCAATAATCCTAGCTGGGAATCGAACCCGTTGATTAAAAAAAACACACTATTACTACTATTTTGTTAAAGATGAGCTCTTTCCTTTAGTTTGCCGTATGTCATTACCTCCCAGAATAAGATCCTTAATAGCAATACTCTCGTATGGTGTAATAATATAAATTGTTTTTTTTAAATAAATGGGTTCGATTCCCAGCTAGGATTATTGGTTTTTCAAAAATCTAATGATGAGGCTATTCCTTAGATCAAAAATACCTAGGTTACCGATCAGTGCTTTAAAAACGGCACCACTTCAACTCGGTCCCTATCTCTAGTGGACCGACTTAACGCTTCAGTCGCTTTGCGACCGCGCTGGTAGTAAGTTTTCGCTTAAAGATAACAAAAAACTACTCTTTTAGAGGATGGAGTATCATACTTTCGACAAGTAAAAATCAGTTCACATTGTTAATTACATTTCATGTGCAATAATGCACTGCTTAAGAATATTATGGTTATTTTTAACTGTGCAAACTACGCGCTTGCTCGGTGAAGGCTTCACACCTAACAAGCGCGCAACTTCACACCGCAATGGTAGAACAAGTCTCATACAGAAAGATAGAGTCGTCATTCATTTATTTTAAATTTTTGATTACTGTTTGATATATTTTTTGAGTATATCTTATTTTGTTTTAAGTTTTCCCCATAATGCATTAAGACAAGAAAAAGGAGGCTTATTATAGCACGTGAAAGAGAAGATGAAATGCTTAAACCTAATAATTCTACTGTTGTTTGTTCATAGCATTATAAAAAGGACGTTATTTATGTTACTAAAAAAGGATTAAATAAATAAAAAATAACAGCCGTGCCAAATATTTTACAAGTAAAGGAGATATTATATTGATAATGCTTAAATACTTTGTATTCTTAATACCAAATGAGTGACATAATACCACCTAGTATTTTCAAATATTTCATAAGTATCGTAGGTATGTGTACCTACCCATAAATTTATTTGATTGATAGTTTCTTTTAGGTTACAGGTTTTGTGTGAAAATATAATTGTTGATTTTATTTCATACTAGCGTTTTTGTAATCTTTTATCTATATAATTTATTTTATACGTTTATTTATACGTGAATAAAACAATGGGAATTTAAGTTTATCTTTCTCATCATATTTCATAAAAAAAAAGTTTTATATGCAATGTGCTCCACATTCCTTTTATAACCTTAGCGCATGGAATCCGTACCAAGTTCCTATTCCGCTTGCTGACTTTCGAGGGATGCGACAACAGCGCTGTACATTGATGCTTTTGTATTATTTATTATTAATTATTTCGATGTCAACCATCAATGTACAATCTTGTTTATTTTATAGATGGTATTTGTAATAATTACCTATACCGGGTGTTACGTAAGGGTTATATCAACCCAAAGCCAGCAGCATCAGCTGGTCGACCAGAACCCGTCGACCGCCAAACAAGAAAAAAAAACCACCCAGAAAAAATAATATTATTACCAAATAAAACACTCTTGTTTGAACAACACTAGCTAAAATCAGCTGATACGGTCTTTGACATCAAATTAAGTAGTACAAATAAAGCGCGCCTGTGAAAAACCTTCTTTCTCCCTCCTGGTTGGAACATTTTGTCTCTGTTTCGCATCTAACGATGCCGCCCGATGAGCTCCGATGTCTCCCGTCGCTCGGTCGCCGTTTCAACTAGTTTGAAGTTTCCTAGAATTTATTTAGCAAGGTCACAGGTCAGTTCAGTTGCATTCATTGCTTTGTAAAGTGTGGTTGGTAAATAGTTGTTTAGTGTGTTAATTTGTAAGTTGTGTCAAGTTGTGTGTTATAGTGGTTGTGTTGTGTAGTAATGGCTCTGAGTAACAAAGAGTATTACGAGATGATGCTTTGTGTAGGAGCATCAGAAGGCTATTTGAGCGCTGCCCGGGAGTTGTACGTGAGCGTTGATACCTAAAATACTGTGTACGCAGTTGAGTGCGAAACAGAGCAAGAAATGAAATTACGGATTAAAGCCGCATTTAGCACTGTTACACAAGAAATGCTACGAGCTGTGCGGAGCAATATGCGCCAGCGAGAATCTTTGTGCATCGGGCGGGACGGCGGCCATTTTGACCGTAGCGTTGGGACACGTTTGTTTTGATTTGAAATATCTTTTTAAATATTTTGATGAACTTTTTTTTTCTTCTTTGGCGGTCGCGACATATCGAAACGGGTTTTGGTCAACCAGCTGATAGGGCTGGCTTCGAGTTGATATAACCCTTTCGTAACACCCTGTATAGTATTCGAGTGCCAAGATTCCGCGTTCTATTTGTACTGAATCCAATATCTATAGTATTTTTAAAGGGCTATTCCTTATAGTTTCGGATTTGGCTATCCAAGCCCTTTTCAATAATTCACCTGTATAAGCTTTCCAAGTAGTCCCATTTTAATTTGGTCTCACTTCGGCAATTTGAAGTCTTGAAATCGATTGTTGTGTCAATTTTTGACGAGCTTTTTATTTATACAGAAATACCTATATGTATGTAATAACTTTATTATCTTTATGTATATATATATATATAATTCTACTGTACGTGTGTATGTCACTGAACTCCTCCTAAACGGCTGGACCGATGTTGATGAATTTTTTTGTGTGTGTTCAAGGGGATTCGGGAATGGTTTAGATTCACAATTTGGTTCCTTCTTTTTCTCTTTGGCGGTCGACACATATCGAAAGGCGTTTTGGGCGACCAACTGATGGGGGTGTCTTCAGGTTGATATAACCCTTATGTAACATCCTGTATTTCTGCCCTCAGAACTTTCGATTGGAAGATTTTTTTATTCTTTTTATTTTGCGCGCGTATGTATATAGAATATGTATGAGAAAACCACTCAAGTCGGTTTTGTTTTAATAATTTTGTTTTAATTGTAGACAACGCATACTCACCGACTGCAATATTATCGAGCCTCACGCAGGGATTCATGTCGAAACGTATTATGTCGGACTCCATATCTTCTCGATCTAAAATGAAATAAAAGAAATGACATTACGAGTTTGTGAAAGTTGGCTGTACAAAGAAAAGGAGTACGAGTGGTCTGCCTACTTCTTTAGTTTCGCAAACAGGCGCGATTCGCCAACTTCACGAGTGCTCTGGTAACTTCTTTGTTTAGCAAACAGGTACGGTTCGCGAACTTAAATTCCCCCACTAATACAAAACGCATATGTACCAATCGTAGATTTTTGTGAACAGCGCGATTCCAATACAATTGTGTTTAATGGAAAATTACGTACAATTAACAACAAAAGTGTGAATATTATTTTATTATTTATGTTATCACATCGTACATTTAAACTACCTGTACATGAGCGATGTGTACATCGCCTTATACCCAATGTACTTGAACCGTTTAAATTACGTATAATTATATTACTTCAACTAAAGTTAACGGTGTTCAGCGAGTAGGAGCACGTCCTTGCCCATCTTACTTCTTAAAAATGCAATATCTGAGAAGTAAGGGGCCCTTAACACAACTATGGGGAGATAGCCCTAAGCGATACCTACCCGTGGTACTCCTTGCTGATAGACGAACGAGGCTCGCGCGACTGCCAGTACGCAATGGACTAGCGCGGTAGATTAGGTTCAAACAATGAAGACAATGTTAAAAAGACCAACCGGATACTATACCGAGGACATCCCGTACGATATTAGTATGGCTCTGAAGCAGTTTAAAAACAATAAAGCATCGGGTGAGGATGGAGCTGGGCGTCTGAAGGCGCGGCGTGAGTAGATCTGCCACGTGGACTGACGACATCGAAAAGGTCGCGGTAAGCCGGGTGGATATGCGGGAAGCTCAAGGCTGAATTTTGTGGCGATCGTTGGGGAGGCCTATGCTCAGCAATGGGCGTCAATTGGCTATAATGATGATGATGAATATCTGGACGCAAATTACTCGACCCATCAGAATCCATTTTGAGATAATGTTTTAAATATCAATATCTTAATATCAATACCATCACCAGGAAGACCACATAAGAGTTTGTAGAATGTTGTGATAAAATAATACAACAAATAAATAAATCATTTCATAAATCATTTCATTTCGAGCAAGTTAACGCTTTTTTTTTTATTACATCGTATCGCTTTTGAAACACTGCAGTGTAGGTATCTCGCAATCTAGGTTTCTTTTACCTAGCCCTAGTTTTCAAAGGTTACATCGTAATTTCTGCAGGGCTAGTGTGCTACGTTGTGTTTACGTAGGTCACACTATAAGTTTTGCGTAACTTAAAAAAACAACATGTTAAAACCAAAATATTATATTTATTGCTTTTCAAAATACTCTCCTTTACATTTTAAACATATTTTCATGCGATCGAACCATTTTTTAAAACAGGAGGACCACAGATCTGAAGGCATGTTTTCTACGTAGCCTATCACTGCCTTTTCGGAGTTGGTAAAAGTGAAACCTCTCATCAAATCTTTGATTTTGGGGAAAATACACAAATCACAGGGTGCTAGGTCGGCCGGGCGCCACTGGACATACCCTCTGCTAGTAACCAGAGACGCCCGGCAACGGACGTTAGAGAGGCCGCGGCCATAAGCCGCGGAGTTAAAAAAAAAGATTAAAAAAAAAGTGTGCTAGGTCGGGGCTATACGCAGGTTGGGTGACGAGTTGTACTTTTTCGGAAGCTAAAAATGACTTTGTTTTGTTGGCTGTGTGTGAAGAAGCGTTGTCATGTTGTAGGAGAACGCGGCTTTTGGGTCGTCTTTCGCGAACTTTTTCTAACACCCTGGGTAAACAAATGGTTCGGCATTAACACTCTTTTGATCTTCAAGTGGAATTGTACAGATGGGACCCGTAGCTGAGAAAAAAACCCCGATCATTTTTTTACCAACGTTTCTCGCCTGCCTCACTTTTGTTGGCTTGTTCTCATTTTCAAACACCCATTCACAAGATTGCTGTTTTTTTCGGGTTCAAAACAATAAATCCACGTTTCGTCTCCTGTGACAATGTCATAAACAGCATTAGAATGACCGTGGTCGTACTTCAGTAGCATCTGTGAGCACCATTCCACACGAGCCCGCTTCTGCTCCGCTGTCAGTTCATGAGGGATCCAACGACAACAAAGTTTCCGAACTTTCAATTCTTCGTGTAAAGTTTTCTGGATTGACTCAGACCAATCCCCAATAGTCCTCAAATTGTCTCATAGGTAATCCGCGGGTTTTCTTCAATTAACCGCTTAACAGTAGCCACATTATATTCGTTGACGGCAGTTGAAGGCCGCCCTTCACGAAATTCGTCATGTAAAGAAACTCGACCTCTCTCAAATTCAGCAAACCATCGCCTCACTGTGCTTAAACAAGGTGCTTCTCTCCCAAAAGCATTTTGAAGACGAGCGGCACAGTCTTGCGGAGAGAGAGAACTTGTAAAATCATAAAGAATCATCGCTCTAAAATCTTTTCGACTTAATTCCATTTTCGTTGCATACGTAGAACTTTGATGTGTGATAAAAAACAATTGACAAATGATTTCCCGCCAATTGTTTTTTATTATTACTAAGAAGGTTGCAACGTTTAAAAAAATATAACATTCGAAATTCAAATAGTTCCGATTAGCTAGAAGTGCAAAACTTTTAGTGTGCCCCATGTATGAATGAAAACACTCAGAGCTAGCCCCATAGCTACCTAGTAATAAATGAGTATTATACTATGAATGCAGTTACGGATGATTGGAAAAGAGATTTTTTTGATTCGTTTTACCCGACTGCGGAGCGAGGGTTATCTTTTATCGCGTATGTATGTACCTGTATATGTTTATTTGTATTGTTTTTTTATTAGAATGCTGGTACTTCCCCTGTGGTCCATTTAAATTTGGTCCCTTTCCGACAATAACATCCATGAGAAAATCTCTGAAGTCGGTTTTGTTTTGATATTTTATTTTTTTTATTGAAGACAACACATACTCACCGACTACAACATTCTCGGCCCTCACCCAGGGGGAATTTACGTCTAGACGTATGATGTCACTGGTAAAATTAGACTCCATATCTTCTCGATCTAAAGAGAAACAATAGAAATGACATTGAGTTTATGAAAGAACAGGCGCGATTCGCCAACTTCACGAGTGGTCTGGTAACTTCTTTGTTTACAAAACAGACGTGGTTCGCGAACTTAAATTCGCCAACTTATGCTTTTTACCAATGGTAGATATTTGTGAACAGCGCGATCCGTTTAATAGAAAATTACTTACTTACCTATAAATGTGTTTAATAGAAAATTACTTACTAACTAATACTAGAATGTAACCTTCGAAAATCTCCTTCCAAAGAACTTAAGGACTTTCTACGGCAATCGAGGTTCGGGAATGTAATAGAATTATATAGAAAACGATGCTCCATAACGTTGAAAACACTCAGAGCTAGCCCCATAGCTACCTAGTAATAAATGAGTATTATACTATGAATGCAGTTACAGATGATTGGAAAAGAGATTATTTTGATTCGTTTTACCCGACTGCGGAGCGAGGGTTATGTTTTAAGCGCGTATGTATGTACCTGTATATGTTTGTTTGTATTGTTTTTTTATTTGAAAGCTGGTACTTCTACCTAGTAATAACTGAGCCTTATGTAAGTGTCTATAGTTATTAAACGAATTTTATCAAATAACAAAGTTATAAGTAAGTATAAAGAAGTCCATGAAAATATATATTGTTGCCGAAGGCGTTATTTTGAATCCGGAGCGAAGCGGAGGATTCTATAGTAGAAATGAGTTATTTTAGGCGCACTTATTATACTTAGCTTACTTATGCTTAGCGCGGCTACCAACATTTTAACAGTATACTTTTGGTGATCCCTCGTACTTAGTAGGAGGCAAACTTTTTGTCGTCATCAAACACTACATTTACCTAAATTCCAATAGCTAGGTTACCTGATGTTACATAGGTTCTTATAATCTTAGAAGTCCAGTCCACACAATAGGTATATTATAATCTTCCGCAGACGAAGTCGCAGGCGTCTACTAGTATCCGATAAAAATGAAAGTCTCACCTGCAGTATCTACTTCTAAGAGCTCATCTCTATCGTCTGAAGAGCTATAAATTGTATAAACCTCTTCAACTGCGGCAACCGCATCTGGATGTGGCTGGACCGCGGCAATGGCATCTGGATGTGACTGGAACGCTGCAATCGCATCTGGATGTGACTGGACCGCGGGAATCGCATGAGGGTGTGACTCTACCCTAGGCAGGCTGATTTGCTGTACAAACAAATAAATGACTTTATCAGAACGTAACTATTACAATATAACAAAACTAGCGGTCGCCCTCATCAATCGCCTGCAACATCGGCGTGTAAAGAACAATAGCAAAAAATGGTCTCATTATTTAAAAACGCCCATAAATCCTACTAATATTATAAACGCGAAAGTTTGTGAGTATGTAAGTATGTATGTATGTATGGATGGATGGATGTTTGTTACTCTTTCACGTAAAAAGTACTGAATGGATTTTAATGAAACTTTACAATAATATAGCTTATACATCAGAATAACACATAGGCTACAATTTATAAAGATATTGTGTGAATTGATCAAAATATGACGCCGCGCGACGGGAACGGGAAAAAATCCAAATTACCACGCGTACGAAGTCGCGGGCGACCACTAGTATTATATATGCCAAAGTAATTTATTGTTTATTTTGCGATTTTACAAGTATCTACATGTTCCAATAGAAGCCGGCATTAAATCTAGATTTTATAAGATTATCAACGATTACATATTTATAACCGTGAGGCCCGTGCGCCAGCCAATCACAGCCAATGATGTCGTGCGACACTACCTTGTCACTTTGACAGATCACGGAATACTCCGCGCTTTTTTGTCGATGCTGTTGTTTTGTGTGCTTTTTCTGTTTTTATGCAATAATTCGTACTCTAGACTGTTTTATGGAATCCGATTTATTTTCTCGTGTGACTATTGCATGTCCAAAGAACTCTGATATTGTTTTGCGCGACCTTGTGACAACAGCGTATACGACGACCGCGTTGGTCTATGTATACATGGGGCGCACTAAAAGTTTTGCACTTCTAGCTAATCGGAACTATTTGAATTTCGAATGTTATATTTTTTTAAACGTTACAACCTTCTTAGTAATAAAAAAAAACAATTGACGGGAAATCATTGGTCAATTGTTTTTTATCACACATCAAAGTTCTACGTATGTCGAAAAGATTTTAGAGCGATGATTTTTTATGATTTTAAAAGTTCTCGACTTTTAGAACAAAACTTAAATCGAATAACCCGAATCATGACGATCCTGCACAACTCTATAATATAATTTAATGGTATCACAGAAAACCTGTAGTGGAGTGAAAAACTATTTTCGGTGGTTCTATAGCAAATGGAACTACGGTTAAATGACTTTTTTCTATCGTCCCATCAATGGGGTCCCACCACTCATGGAACTACGGAAAAGAAGCGCACAAAATATTCAAAGACTAATTACTTACCCGCTCATGGTAGAAGTAAATTGATACACAATTAACACAATAAAATTCAAAATGAAATTCGCATTTTTTACGACCGTTTTAACGACACCATCGTTCGTTTCTAAGGATGGATTGGAATTGGACGACAATTTACCTGTGATGAATGTGTGACTGTGACGACTTGTAGAGTCAGAGAGAGATAGAATGAGACGCTTATTGATCCTTTTGTGCTGTCCCCCAACTCTTAACAAAACAAAGCAGGAGAACGCCCTCGTTCCTGGACTGGTGACATATCTGCCCTAACTGGACGTTCTGGCGATCAATCTATTTCGGGTTTACCGGTATAGGGCAAATCGTTTAAGGGGTTGCTCTTACTACATTAAAGATTATTAAATTAGGTTAGGTTTAAACTCTTAACACACGTCACGTGGGCAACAAGCTACTACACGCGGATACAAAAGGTTAGGTTTAAATTCTTAACACACGTCACATGAGTACATATACTGACTCGTGCTCTTCTATTACGTCATCTTGAAGCAAACTCCTCATTTGCAGGATTCAACCTATATGGGAGGACAGCTATGGGTGGGTGGTTACCTGTCCCAATACCATGCTCGGCGTAAGGAGTGGGGCATCCCCCTGCTTCTAAGATAATATGCGATCCGATAAACTAATAAAAGTAACTTTTATACTAATATTCTAAAGCCGTACACGAGAAACATAAGTTCTCAATTTAAAAAATTGAGCGTACCTCATGGTATTTTGTCGGGTATTAGCTGCTATTTCTGAACAATACATCAGCCATTGCTATTTATATTTATAAAGTACTTAATCAATAACAACAGTCGACAGTCCTTAAAAATCATTAGAGTTCTTATGTTATTGGTAAATCTACAAGATCATTGCATTCATTATCACATTATTCACAAATTTCGCGAGAAACACAATAACAAGCTTGATTTTTATGTTCTCGGATCATTGTCATCTTTGTCAGTATCGCACACTTCCTATTTATTATGGGATCTAGATTCAGTGCTTCGGTTTTGGTATGCTGAAAGGCAGCTATAATATAATCGACGCCACGCGGCCTCTGAACAACTTCGAATCGTCTTCGGTGCACAGCCGGAGTTGGAGCATCACCGCCATTTTGTTGGACGGGTGCTGCTGACGACGTGTCCGGTCGCGGCGCGGCCGGGGTGGATGATTCCTCTTCTTCTCGGGGAGTATGACCGTGTAGTTTTTGGATTTAGGAGTGTAGACGCTTGCTTGGGGCTGGTTACCCGTGTGGTCCTTGGATTTAGAAATGTAGACGCTTGCTTGGGGCTGGTTACCCGTGTGGTCTTTGGATTTAGAAGTGTAGACGCTTGTTTGGGGCTGGTTACCCGTGTGGTCTTTCGATTTAGAAGTGTAGACGCTTGCTTGGGGATGGTTACCCGTGTGGTCTTTGGATTTAGAAGTGTAGACGCTTGCTTGGGGCTGGTTACCCGTGTGGTCCTTGGATTTAGAAGTGTAGACGCTTGCTTGAGGCCGGTTACCCGTGTGGTCCTTGAATTTAGAAATGTAGACACTTGCTAAGGGCTAGTTACCCGTGTGGTCTTTGGATTTAGAAGTGTAGACGCTTGCTTGGGGCTGGTTACCCGTGTGGTCTTTGGATTTAGGAATATAGACGCTTGTTGCCGCTGCGTTTTTTGTCACTGGCATTTTCACTGATTCACTGTCACTTGAAAAACACGTTGGGCGACAAATATGGGAGACATCTCAGGGAGTCTAATAAAAGTTCAATGCGTAATTCTTGTTCATCTTTAATACTATGCTCAATTCAGGGTACGTGGCTGGTTAGACTTCGCGTAACAGTGGATCGAATCTTAACACTATCTTAACAATACGTGGTTAACAGATATTACGACCGGCGGATAAATAAAGGTTAGGGTCTAGTCTACTCGTAAACCATAGAGGTAGTGAGACCAGACCCTAAACACAACGTCACGGGGTGTATTGCGGTCAGGCGTGGACTGTCTACTCAAGTCTACCGGCTAGTCGAAAGAGGCACTTGCGATGTATCCTTCAGGTAATGAACAAGAAAGCGCCTAATAAAAGAGAAATCGTTGAGGGTCGTATACTATGTATCCTAATAAATAACACAGTAAGCGCCTGCATCCCCTAATAAAAGAGAGATCGGCGCCTAGACCAGATGCGATGCGAGCCTTTGTGCTCGCTCGGGACGGAACTGGTTTACTACAACCCTAAATTAACCTATCTCAGATACCGTAACTTCTGCAAAAAAATACTGAAACGACTAAAACATGCCAATGAGAACAATGAGCTGCGTAATGCACGACATGACCCTCGGTCCACACGGAAAATAATGAAAATAAATAATCACACGGATGCTACTAAGAAATCCCACTACTCAACTTAAACAAAGATAACTTAGCATCAGTAGTTTCTCTTTTATATTTAAGTGTAGTCTTTGTATTGTAAGTATAGTAAGTATTTACTTGTATTCTCTACCCTTTCTACCCTAGGATTCGATAATATGTGTAACTCCTCTTCTCTCCTATGTGTAATATTTATTCTGCAATACTGTAACTGTCTGCTGAAAGAGAAGTCATTATTAACTTAAGTACGCCTTGGTGCATGTTGCAAATATATTAATGTGATGTTTGTTTTATAAATAAATTATTATAATAAATAAAACATTACTCCACTTTCGGATGTGGGGTGAATATTGTTGTGTTTTTTATTATTATGTTGAATGTGTGTTAATCCTAGCATTTACACCAAGTTTCAGCTTTTTTGTCTTCAGGGAGTACCCTACGGGTTTTGCTGATCAAAGTCAGTGAGTGACTCAGTGACGAAATCTGCATATTTTAGACTCTTAGCGGGGTCACTGCCGTGACCCCAGACGTAATCAAATGTTAGTTTCATTTATCACAGACCAAATATACCAGAATATTCCCGTCCCAGCTTTTTAATCAACTTTTCATTGTAGCCAGGGCCGAGCCGCCCCTGTGTGCGAAGTGGACGGCGCACACAGGCGCCAAGACGATAGGGGCGCCGCCACCGAAAATATTTTGGTTGCACACATAATGTCATATTTTTTATAGTAGAATAAAGTAGGTACTACTATCGATACGTAAGTGATACGGAACATAATGTCTTGTAAATAACAAAACATATGAAGCGCTTCTTGTACAAGTCCCTCAAGATAATATCCACGTTCGTTGTTTACATTATAGCTGGGATTTAGTTTATATTAATTACTTACCTACGACACAGCCTACGAGCAGTGTGATACGGCCACTGCTAGGAAGTACAGTCAAACCACATAAAACAATTAACGTACTTTTATTGCAGGAACCTAGGGTTTATATAAATCAATTAGCTAAGAGTGTGTCGGTAGAATAGGACCACAATACTGTTTTACGGAAGTGCCCGGTGCACTTAACTAAGGGGTCCACGGGCGACGGCGGTCGGCCGGCAGGATCCGCTGGTGTCCTCCAATCAATTTAGTTCTAGCTGACGAGTTGCTCCGGGTCGAAGGCCACAGGAGCGACGGCGCAGCTTCTGGTTGCTCAGCAATCGTACGCTTCACAAATATGGCTTATCCAAGCCCCAAGGTAGTTCCCGGATTTCGAAAACACAATCACATGTTAATCGGCACTACTGTTGCCGATATTGATAATAATTACTGGCAAGGGCAGCTTTCTTTAAATTAGCTTATTAATTATAATGACTTATTGGGTAAGTTGACAATTATGACGTAAGCTATGCCTTGACGAGAATTTCAATTATGCGAATGTCTTTGCTCGTTGTCTGCACGGGTTTATCTAACCTCTCGTGTGGTAACGCGGTGATGTCGTATCCCTACCCGTCCGTCTAGTGACGAGACAATTTACACATCGATGTCCGTGCGCGCGTCACCATTGGCTGGCGGCTAAATCCTTATCGGCTCGATCTCGACCGATTTACAGAACAATGAGCGAAGGAATTTCTGCATTGTTCGAATCCGTTTCTTGGCCTTCTGGTATGTTCCATTTAGTGTTGTGAACACACGTAATATTTTTGATGTCAATGTATCCCACATCATAACAGTACCCGACGAACTGGGAGAAGGATTTTAACTGGGGAAACCAGTAAAATCCGCCTATAAACTGCGATACATTCCTGAAACAACTGACGCAAGTTCCAATTCATACAACCTTCCATACTCCATGCACGCAACCTTACATAATACCTAACACTCAACGTCTTCCTCCCGCGGAGGCAGGAAGACGAGTCTTACATACCCTGTCCGGCCCTATCTATCACGATGGGACGTACAACCTGCGCGTTGAGATGTTAACTTAGGCCCCAGCCTACTTCGACGGCACGTCCTGTCCAACTGAAATTAAACGACTGGGCAACAGAGTCACTAACCGCTCTGACGTGCTTCGGGACCCAGGGAGCACATGAGGCTCCTCTAGATACAGGGAAAACTTCTCATAAGGAAGCTTCCCAAAACAACCCCCAATCATCAACCCTAACGACCGCATAACGGCGATAGTTGAAGATGGTGGTCTACAACCCAGCTCGAGTTCTGCACAGAAACTCTACCACATGTGTATATAATAAATTATGAACTCTAAACGCATCCAAATACATGAAGTGTGCCTCAATCCACCCATTTGTGGGTCCGCAGGAAAACCAATCCAAACGTAGCTCCTAGCAAATCATCTTGAAGTCCTTCACGTGCCAATTTCCTATACTATTACCCGCCATGTCCTCTAGAGTAAAAACTAATGGAGATCGCTTTGCTGTGATCTTGCACTTTTGATATTTTGGGGCTAGTTTCTTCATGAAGCGAGCGTCCTTGTCGCTCTGGAAGTAAGTACGTTTCCAAACTATATCCCCAACCTCAAATGTTGCCGGCTTCCTTCGAAGATTATATCTCTGAGAGCTCTTGAGGTGACTTTGGTGAAGAGCGGATTGTACTTTGTCAAATACAGCTGCCAGCACGCCCTTGTTCTCCGCGTACTCGTCTCTTGGAGGAAGAACTAGATCACTAGGGTCGCCCTCCATATCGTAGTGTGACCCACACGTGACTAATTCCCTGCCATAAACTAGAAATGCAGGCGAGTAACGCGTTACTTCATTAACCGCGCTATTGATGGCGAACTGTATCTGAGGTAAATGTACATCCCATGTCCTGTGGTCGTCTTCTACGAAAGTGGCAATTGCAGTTACGATCGTTCGGTTGTAGCGTTCAACCAAATTAACTTGAGGTGTGTACTTCGGCGTAAAGTGTACCTTCGGTATCATGTACTTCTTGTAGAGTGTGTCCAGTTCTTTACTGACGAATTGGACACCGTTATCCTGCAAGATGACCTCCGGAACCCCATGAATCATAAATACACCCTCTTCTAGATGCTTTACTACGTTGGGTGCTGTAGCACGGCGCAGTGGAAATATTAGGCAATATTTTGAGAAACAACAACACACGACCAATATATAGGCGTTTTGTTTCCTAGAAACCGGCAAAGGCCCTACCAAGTCTATTGACAGCATCTGAAACGGCCTACTACATTCCTTGGGCTTACCATGTTGACCCAAGGTGCAATGAGTTTAACAAGCTTTGTATGCCAAACAGGTCTCGCAGGAAGCTGTGAACTTAGCCACGTCCTTGTACATTCCTGGCCAAAAGAATCGAAGGCGAACCTTGTGATACGTCTTGAAGGTCCCCAGATGACCGGATGTAGGTTCTGCGTGATTTTCTTTGATGATCCGCTCTCGATCCTCTGCAGGGATGACCTCCTTCCAAACGAATTCCCTGGTCAGAATATTGTGGCCGTTGACCTGTTTGAATAACTTACCCTCCGTGATCGAATAGCCCGGAAAACTCAATGGTTTCGACTTGCAACCGTCATAAATATTTAAGTACCATTGATCCCCCGTTTTTACTGGCGTATCGGCCTCATGATGGCAGCTACCGGAAAAGACCGAGACAGAGCGTCGGGAATGACGTTGTCCTTCCCTTTTCTATGTCGTATCTCAAAACCGAAGGATGATAGACGAGTGCCCCAGCGGGCCAACCGACTGTAGGGTTCGACAATGACAAAAACCATTTCAGCGCTGCATGGTCTGTATAAACTATGAAACGCTTTCCATTCTTTATATAACACCGCCAATGTTCGAGGGCTACTAGTACAGCCAAGGCTTCACGTTACGTAACACTGTAGTTAGGTTCCGGGCCTGATAAGGAACGACTCATGAATGCTATAGGTCTGTCAACTCCATCTATATTCTGGGTTAACATACCGCCCAGCCCGTAGTCGCTCGCATCTGTGTGCACCTCGAACGGCAGATCTAGATTAGGGCACGCTAAAACAGGTGCTTTTATTAAACAATTTTGTAATGTGGTGAAAGAGTCCTGGGCCTCTTCCGTCCACCGAAATGGTGGGGCTCCTCTCTTTGTAGATGTCAATTTGTTTAAGGGCCCCGCTATCGTGCTGAAATCTGGAATGAACCTACGATACCACGACGCTGTACCTAGGAACCGCTTCACGTCCTTCTTACTCGTGGGCGTAGGATACTCCAGGATTGCCCCTACTTTGCGGGGGTCCGTACGCAAACCTCGAGCGTCTATACCACCTAAATACTTAAGGCTGTCACGGAAAAATTTACATTTCTCAAAATTGATGGACAAGCTGGCCTTCTTTAATTTTTCCAACACCCTCAGCAACAGCGACACGTGCTCGTCAAACGAGCTGCTAACGATTATTATGTCATCTAAGTAACAAAATACCTTGAGTTCGAACTCAGGGCCGAACAACGTGTCCACCAATCGCTGCTGAGTAGCTGGCCCTTTGGTCAAACCAAATGCCATCACGTTGAACATAAACGTCCCCTTATTCTGCACGTAGAAGCAGGTCTTCTCTCTGTCAGCCGCATCCAGGGCGACCTGGATGCGGAATGCCAGAATGCCTTTGAAAGATCTATAGACGACAAGAATCGAGCCTCCCTAAGGTTATCTAAAATTTCCGATATGTATGGCAGACTGTACGAATCCTTCTTCGTCACGGAGTTTAGCTTCCTACTGTCTAGACAAAAACGAGGTTCGCCATCCTTCTTGCCTATAACCAGCACCGGTGACAGCCAAGGACTTTCTCCAGGTGAGATGACATTTAACGCCAACATTTCGTCAACTTGGTCCGAAGTGATCTTTTGTTTGTCTGGCGATAGCCGGTAAGAACGCTGTCTAATGCTGTGTCTATTCTATGTGTGATGACGGTAGTTCTACCCAACCCGATGGAGTCGAAAGAAACGGACTGGAAATCCTTGATAACTCTATCGGCTACGACACTTTCCGTGGATGAGAGAGCAGCATACGGGTTGACGTGGCTGGCCTGATGTGATAGCGCATCTAAGGATGCTACCTTAAGATCGGAGTCCACATGAAAATCTACTAACGATAAAAATTTATGACAAATATTAAAAAAAATCCAAAAGTCGATCCCTAAAATCATAAGGGAATCGATGCTAGGTATAATATGGAATAAAATATATTTGGTGTCGCTCTCGAACGAAACCGGCAACGATATCGAACCTATGGAATTATATGCCTGTCCTGAAGCCGTTGCGATTGATATTCGCTGTTCCTCATTAAGTCTCACGCCGTACGTATGGATACGGCAGAACCCGAATCCAACAATCCATAAATTTTTAGAACGGGTTTTGTTCTAATAAATACGGTGACCTAAGCGCGGGGCTCCTGAGTGCGGGGGGCTTTGGCAGAACCACGAAACGCGACGAATAACTATAAAAAATTTGCCGCACTCTCGCGAGCTCGGCACTTTCCTCTTTCGAGGCGGGCTTCGTTGCTCTACCTAACCTAAAATAAATGTGATTCAAGGCACTGCCCGTCCGCTTGTACAGTGATCTATGGTCCGCGTCCGGCTCCGCCGCGACAGTGTGGCTTCTACTCCTAACAAATCCTCAGCCAGAGGGTAATTTGATTCCGTAATCGAATGCGCTTGATATTCGTCCTTTGCTTTTTGCATTAGAATTTTTAGATCATTTATTCTATCCTTGGGTTTCACACCCCTAATAGTCAATTCATAGACTATCTCCGCCTTATTTAACTGTAGGTACTTTATTTTACGTTTCGACATGGTTCGATAATGGACTAACTGAGAGATTTAAACTAAATATGTATATATATCAGACTTCCGTTCAACAAGATTAATGATAATAATGCGAATGCTGAAAATCTTTACCACAAAATAAAATTACAATCGCCTAATTATTTAAATAGCAACCGTTTCGGTATGCTATACTCAAGTCAAAGCAATTTTCTTTTTAAAAAATTAAAATTATAACAGCTGTCGAAAATAAAATTTACAATTTGCAATACCAATGTGGGTAGCTAAAATTTAAAAAATACAGCGACTGTTGAGTCTGCTGGAATTTACATACACAAAAATCAAAATGAAAAATAAAATCGAGAGCAAAATGGAGGACACACATAAAATTGTGCCTTATAAAAATTTTGAAAAAATCTAGAAAGAAAAAAAAGAAGAAAAGGAATGTGGATCCTTAAATAAGGCCCAAGGTTTTTAGTGGGCTTTTACCACCTGCCTAACCTTAAAGAAATTGAGAGGCAACTGGATGGCTTCGAAGTTTTTCTTTTGCTCCCGACCCAGTTCAGGAGGGAGGCACAAAAGTAGACACACTTACACACATACAATAGCGCATCCGCTCACAGTAATATATTTGTGATCCTACCTACGACACACTTTATTTTTAGTTCGGGCGCCAGTGATACGGCCCCTGCTAGGAAGTACAGTGAAACCACATAAAACAATTAACGTACTTTTATTGCAGGAACCTAGGGTTTATATAAATCAATTAGCTAAGAGTGTGTCGGTAGGATAGGACCACAATACTGTTTTACGGAAGTGCCCGGTGCACTTAACTGGGGGTCCACGGGCGACGGCGGTCGGCCGGCAGGATCCGCTGGTGTCCTCCAATCAATTTAGTTCTAGCTGACGAGTTGCTCCGGGTCGAAGGCCACAGGAGCGACGGCGCAGCTTCTGGTTGCTCAGCAATCGTACGCTTCACAAATATGGCTTATCCAAGCCCCAAGGTAGTTCCCGGATTTCGAAAACACAATCACATGTTAATCGGCACTACTGTTGCCGATATTGATAATAATTACTGGCAAAGGCAGCTTTCTTTAAATTAACTTATTTTTTTTTTTACTTGTTAATATTTAGAATTTATTTACAATAAGAATTACAATATACAAAATAGACATAATTATAGACTAAAAATATTTACATTACAAATTATCGTTTAAAAAATCCTCCGCGTCATTGCCGACTGGGAAGGTTCCCAGAATGCTGGCTGTGTTGCCACGTTGGATGGCGATACTTATTCTTCGGGCCAGAAAATAGCCAGCCTTCTGGTCCTGAGAAGCATCGATTAGGCGTTTAGCAATCTCTCTATAAAGGCGGCGAGCACTCGGACCCGAGACTTATTAATTATAATGACTTATTGGGTAAGTGACAATTATGACGTAAGCTATGCCTTGACGAGAATTTCAATTATGCGAATGTCTTTGCTCGTTGTCTGCACGGGTTTATCTAACCTCTCGTGTGGTAACGCGGTGATGAGACGAGACAATTTACACATCGATGTCCGTGCGCGCGTCACCATTGGCCGGCGGCTAAAGCCTTATCGGCTCGATCTCGACCGATTCACAGAACAATGAGCGAAGGAATTTCTGCATTGTTCGAACCCGTTTCTAGGCCTTCTGGTATGTTCCATTTAGTGTTGTGAACACACTTAATATTTTTGATGTCGATGTATCCCACATCGTAACAAGTGGTAAATCAAAAGAAGACCAAGGGCGCGGGCGTCCATTGCCGGGTGCTTTAGGTGCGCACTCGGAAGTATTCCCAGTGGCACCCGGCGCGGCAGCCTTTGCCTAAGTGGCCTGTGTCTCGGGTTGGGTCGGGTTGAATCCCGCATCGTTGGGGTCGGTTTATCCCTCGTCTGTGAGTGGATCTGCGTGCTGAATGGCCTCAGGCCCTCTAAGTACGGCGAATGACTAGCTCACCGTCCTCAGGCCCCGATCATGGAAACCAGTAGTCTTGGGCGTAGATTAGGCTGCGGCACCCTGGCCGGCGACTAGGAACATAACGAGGAGGGGACGCTACCTCTCCCTCTCGGTCGCCTCCTTTGGGAACATCACCTGCTCGCAGAAGGACATGGCCACGTTCTACCCACTCTCACTGGTGGCCATAGCTTTTAATGATTTTCTTCAGCGAGGGGGTATCCACGCCCAGACCTACTACGAGGTCCCGGCGCTGACTCGCCCACGCTGAGCACTCCACCAACGTTTGGGCCAAGTGGTATGTGTTAGGTTAGGCGCTACGTTTGGCGAGTGGCCAGAGGCACCAAAGTTTGTAAAGAGTCTCCCTTGCGGGCGCGTCGGGTCGACCTAGAATCCACTAGAATCAACTTCGCACCCACTGGTGCCATGCCTGCCGCATCACACATCACCTCGGGCCTGGCTGTGCGGTATCTGAACCCCTAACGCAACCCAACCTTTGCTGGGTTACTTTTGGGGCTTTAGCACATTGGTGGTACCCCTCGGACCAACACTTTTGTACCACCGTATCCATGTAGAGGCCGAGTCATGGATATACATTAAGGCAGATACGCTAGGGTTCTGAAGATGTTAGGATGGCCCCTTAAACCGATTCGCATTTAATTTTTTTGCAATAATTGGCAAGCGGAAGCCAATTGGTTTGAAATATAAAGAAATTGATTTTAGTAAGTACATATTATAATACTGGTGAACATCTATCTATTTCAGTCAAAATTAAAACGAAAGTACGTTGTTAAAACATGAAGATTCGTAAAAAAGAGGCGCTTCATAGGTTTCGCACACAGGCGCTGTCAGGGGACGGCGCGGCCCTGATTGTAGCGCTCGTTTAATTAGTCCATCCGGCTTTAAGCCCTTGCCTATAGTTCCCTTTGAAGTTTTATCTCCCTAACCCCTCTACATTATTAGCTTTACCCCACCTAGACTGATTGATTTGACGGTAACCATGGAAACTCCCCTTTACGGATAATGAAGTTTGGTAGGTATTCTTGTTGGCGCGTGCAGTTACCTTAAGTTATGTAAACTGTGGACACAAAAGGTGCAGGTGTTACTGGCTAAAATTTAGCGCACAATATGCATTTAATGCAAAATTATGCAAAATAAATGCAAAATTTATATCTAAGAAAGGTTATACAGAGGCATTTGTACATCTACTTTTCACCAGGGGCGAGCCAATTGCCGCGTACGGGCCCTTTTTTTTGCTAGTACCTTGTCCGTTGATCGGCAGGTGCACCACTTACAAGTGGGTATGCTCTACGCCGTGGCCGCCCCATCGTCCATTACCGGTAATGGACGATAGGGCGGCCACACCGTACGTCCGGACGTACGGTACGCACTTATAGGCAAGCGGCAAACCCCCTGAAAAACTAAAATGACTGACCAGTCACTGAAAATGTGATTGTACCTATACAAATTTTTACTTTTTGTAAACCTTGGACCAAAAGGCGTCGATTGGTAAGAAAACAATATTTGTGCGGTTGGGCTATTAATTGTTATAAACAAATTAATTTGTTAACTGATAAAAAGTTGGTTTTTATATTGGAAAATGATTTCTAAGGGTCAAATGGACAAAATAGAACACTTTTTACTTTGTGATTTTTTCGAAAAAATACGTTTTAAAGAAGTTAGAAATTCAAATTTTTTTATCTCGCCGAGTTTTGATCGAATTCAAAAAAATCCTGCAGCGGCAGAATACTTATCAGATCTTAAGCTTCAACTGACAATTTTTCAAAATGAGAAAATATACATTTTTCACATCGTAAAATCTATTTATACACGAAGCTTTTTCCGAGTTAAGATACACTAATATACGCATGTAGAGTCGCGCCAACTGGTATAAAGCGCGTGCAATTTGATAGGATTCAAACGGACAATCAATAAGGTACTCAAAAATCTCCAAAAAAAAAATAATTTTTTTTTTGTTTGTTATTTTTTTGAATTGGTAATCATTGAAAAATTATCTAAGAACTTTTTGCTTTGGCATCTGATTTCTGACTGCCTCCGGATTGTGGAACGCTAAAAAACGCTAACCCAACCGCACAAATTTTGTTTTCTTACCAATCGACGCCTTTTGGTCCAAGGTTTACAAAAAGTACAAATTTGTATAGGTACAGTCACATTTTCACTGATTGGTCAGTCATTTTCATTTCTAAGCACTTTTTCGGGGGTTTGCCGCTTGCCTATTAGAGAATTGCCCCGTTGCGCCGACGGACTTTGGCCAACCATGCGGCTTCTGTAGAGAAGTTGGGTTAGATTTCATCCCGCATCTTTGGGGTGGAGTTTTATCCCGCGTCGGTGAGTGAAGGCGCGTGCTCCGGGACTGAAGCTTTCTGGTCAGCTTCTGTAAAGAAGTCGGGTTCCTAGCTTGCCATCCTCGGGCCCCGATCATTGAGGTCGATGGTCTTGTTCGTAGATGAGTCAGCGGTGCCCTGGGCGCTTCGAAACTCAGCGGGGAGTGTACGCTCCCTCTCGCTTTAGGCTGCCTCCTTCGCCGTTATAACCAGCTCGTAGAAGTCTGCTAGTATACGTATAAACTTATATTCTTCACTCGAATTACGAGTGTCAATTAGTAATAAAGATCTCGATAGAACACTACCGGGGACCGGGATCTACATTAATGACATAGGTAATTTGTTCATTGAAAATAGTAATTAATTTATACGCTTACGATCGACCCTCGATACCTAAGCTCGATACTTTTTGAAAGTCGGTAATTTTTTATTATCTATTCACATTAGGTTTTTAATGTTGTGTGGATGTTTTTTACTAAAGGTCTATAACCAAAATTTGTTGGTGTACTCATTATATATCTAGATTTGGGAGCTTACGTGTGTGAACTGAGGGACCCACTTAAGGCGATATATCTTTTGAATTATGTCTTTACAAACTCTAATATTCGTTTTACAAATATTTCCACAACTTTTACTAAGCACTATTGTTAGTTAAACTGCAAAAATCCGCAAAAATAAAAGTGGGTTCTCAGTACACACATACACAATTGCGTCGAGAACAAGTTTCTCGAAAAGTTTCGACAAAGCAGACAGAATCGAAATAGGTCGACAGTTCCGCACGTCCTTCTTAGAACCCGTTTTATATACAGGTGTAACATGGGCTCGTTTCCATATCTCAGGAAAACAAGACTCAACCATACATCTATTGTAAATTATATGCAGGGGAACGTATTTGGGGTGCGAGATCGGGAACCCCCACGCGTGCCCTGCGGCTTCTTTGTCCCTATGGGTATTTCCTATGGGGAACGGAAGCTGGGGGGCCGGTGCACTCTGGGCAACGGAGTATATGACAACACCCCTGCCACGGCAGAGGAGTTGTTAATGCTCCGGTCAATATCCGGCAGCTGACCCCATTGCACGAAGGGGTCGTAGGACGGCGGACCTGCAAGGCCCGCGACTCGCTCACTAGCTCTGAGCGAGTGAAGCGAGTGGCCAAGTCTCCTGGCTCTGCCCTCTTCCATCTTTGCTTTCAAAGATGAGTAAGAGGGCAGCTTGCTTGTTTTGTAACGGCCATCTGTGCTTCTGCCGTCAAGAAGCAAGAGTCGGAATGACTAGGACTCCCTAGTGCTGGGAGCGCCATCCCACCATAGAGGTGATGATGCGGAGAGTGTGTTCCTCCGCAGTTCGGCGGGTTCCCTGTGTGTGTGATGTCACATCTGGGGAACAGTCTTATGACGACCGTCGGGCAACCTGTGATCCGAGTGCTGCGTGTCGGTGAACATGTCTATCGGCGCAGTCTCGGGGCAGGGGGCTTGCCTTAACTGGTCGGCCCGAGACAAGGAAAAGTCGATAACACCCGCCAAGGAAAAGGTCGCTGTGCGGACGTGTACCATTATCATCACCACGGTGATAGTGACGGTATACGTCCGTATATATGCGGGCGTAATAACCCTGTGGATACCGGTCGACCTCCACATGTATAGACTTCTCTGTGCACAGGGGGCACTGCACATGGGTTTTCCCCCATACTCGTGGGAACAGTATGGATAAAAATATAAATCAAACCCAAACCGACGACCAACCGCAACCAAAATTGACTCCGAACGCAACCGAAATGGACGATGATAGGTCCCGAAGCCCGCTAGGGGATGAAGGCCGGAAGGAGACCGCAGCTGGGACTGCTGATCCCAGCCGCATTATGAAGACGGGGGGCTATTCCTCTTTGAGGAAGAGGCATTATCCGCCGAAGAGTGGGCCGTCTCGTGACAGGAGCACCAGCTGCTCCGAGCGGGGGACGGCTCTTTCCAGCGAGTCGGAAGAGGTGCCGACCAAACTGCAACTAAGCTCGACGGGTCTAGGCCGGAAACCCTCAACCCTCTTCAAAGTCCCGTCTTTGCCCAGTGGCAGAGACACCGACGTTAAGCCCGCGCGAGAGTTCATGAGAGTTCTTGCCCGAATAAATAACGCCATGAAAGGTGGCAAAAATCTTTCGGGTAGGAAGAAGACCGTGGCGTCGCTCGTTTCCGACGCCCAAGCGTCACTCGAGCTCCAAACTCCCAAGCTCCTCGCGCGGAGCGATACCGCGGAGGAGGCCAAACTTAGGCGACAAGTGGCCAGTCTAGAGACTGACCTCGCGGCCTCCCAGAAGCAGCTGGAGGCCCTGCGACAGGACAACGCAAGCCTGACCAAGTTAGTCAAAGGGCCTCCAGTGAATCAGACTCGGACCCCGACGGTTGAACCGGCAACCAAGACCGCGCCCAAGGCTGCGCCCAACACGGTGTCCAACGCGGAGCCCGTATTACCGCCTCAGCCCCGGCCATCTATGACGCAGTGGCCACGCGTGGGGGGAACGTATTTGCAGTTAACCGTCCTGTAAAGAAAGTAGGCTGGTAACCCATACGGGTTCTTTACTGGTATCTAAGACCTTCAGAACTTTTAGTATTTAGTCGGAGTTAGCTTTTGCTCCGCCCAAATGGCGGTTATTCCTGTTTATATTCTATTGAATAAAATCACGATAAACCGCCCCGTAAACAATAATATTTTAATACCTACGTATAAGTATAACCCCCTTGTTACGCTTATGCGTATAATAAAAAAGGGACAGGCAAACTCATCCTTCACAGGCGACGTACACCACGCATTATGACATCTGAACAGGATCGGGCCTATACAATTTGTATGGTAACGAACACACTGGTCATTCACCACGCTGTCTTACGCGTCACCGCACCCGATTCGCATGTTCCCATGCTATCCCACGCGTACGACGCTGTCACTCACGTTTAAAGTGCCATAGCGCGTAGATAATGTAAAAGTCAGACGTCGTAAGACGTAGGACCAGAGTGTGTCGCCGTTTCCCACGTCGCGTAGCATACGTCGTATATGAAGGACCAGTGTGTTTTAAGCTTAATACTTAGATAAAGGAATGGAGTTTAGGGTTTCATACAATAGCCCTCCAGATTAAAAGGGGTCGGAACACGATATAAAGGGGACATAAAAAAATGAAGAATGCTATATTAGGTCAACTGGTTTTGTCTGCACATGTCTGTATTAGTAAAGGGTTCTGATGTAACTCGTAAAGGGGGACGCTAGATGAGAAACGATGAACTGCATAATATATAATAACTAGTCTGACCACAAATAGGTACTGTTACATTAAAACTTTTCTTTTTTTACTTTTTAATTATTTTGAATTTGGAACACGTATATTATTTTAAAAACTTCTTTCGATTTCGCGCCATTTCACACATTTTTTCGTGTTCATTATCGAATTACATTATGGAATGGGGTGTTAAAGAAAATAGGATCGCAGTGATCGCCTTGCACAAAGTGCGTATGGAGCCTTCGGTCATATTCCAGGCACTTCAAAAACTTGGTATCAGCAGTATGTGCATATATCGTACTATCAATAGACACAACAACACTTCGACTGGTGAAGACCAGAAAAGATCTGGGCGGCCGCGTGCTGTTAGAACTACAAAGGTTATTAATGCTGTTAAAGCCAGAATTCGTCAAAACCCCATAAGGAAGCCAAAAATCTTATCTTGTTCGCAACAATCATTTGGGTTTCAGTGTCGATCTCGCTGGTCGAAAACTTGCAAATTCCTTTCCGCCAGAGTGGCAGAAAATAAAGATATAGGTGTTTAAAAATAGTGTATTTAATATATAACTTTGGCAGTAGGGTCAACCGACCTTCGCGTGATGGACGAATTTTAAAACTACTACAACAATCAACGTAAACAACTGAACTAAATATATTACTGGAAATGGGATTGATGCCAATAAAAAAGCCGTTTTTGCTGTTGTTCTGAACTACGGGTAATTACGAAGTACCTTTGGCACAGAATAGGGAATAGTAGAGTAAGTTCGGGTAATATGGCACGCCATAAGCCTTTTTGGGAATAAAACATTTTTTTTTGATATCCATCAGTCTTTATTTTACAATTCAGTTTTAGAACTTATAAAGAATTCATAATTAGAATTTCAAAACAATCAACATTAAGAAATAATTTATAAAAAACAAAATCGGAACCTTCAACAAATGTTAAATTTTAATAATGGAAGGGTAATATGGCCTGGGCCATATTAGTCACAAATCAGGTGAGCCATATTGCCCTCAAATCAAGAATCAATATCTGTGTCTACCCCTCAGCATTCCTCATGAGCCAACAATTTGCAACTTAAGCACTGGATCCACGACTCTCCTCTCGTGTCCATGGAATAGAGAGCTTCACAGTATAAACACTTGGTATCAGAGCCGTTACTTCTGTCTGGACTCTCATCAGAACTATCATCGTTCATAGGCTCATTATCTTCCTCTGAGCTTGACATTTAATTTTATAACTCCTTCGTCTTTAACTTCTTAACCCTCCCTTTTTGTTTTTTACCTTTATTGATAGAGGCTTTGTTGATTTTATCATCTTTCTTCTTTAATGAGTCTTGTAAGTCTTTTTTATATGGAGATGAAGTTAGTAATGTTGATTTAGCAGCTTTCCTGCCTCGGTTAGAAGTTTTTCTAGTTTGTATTTTTGGTATCGGAGATATTTGAAATGGGGTTATAAAGTCCTGACCTTTTGAAGTAGATGGCTGTGGAAATATTGCGGTGGGAACTCCAACTTGCACAGAACAAGTAGGTGGTTGTTTGTTCTGCTCTCTTAACACAGGATCTCATGAAGTAGATGGCTGTGGAGATACTGCGGTGGGAACTCCAACTAGCACAGAACAAGTAGGTGGTGTTTTGTTCTGCTCTCTTAACGCAGGATCTCTTGAAGTAGATGGCTGTGGAGATATTGCGGTGGGAATTCCAACTTGCACAGAACAAGTAGGTGGTGTTTTGTTCTGCTCTCTTAACGAAGGATCTCTTGAAGTAGATGGCTGTGGAGATATTGCGGTGGGAATTCCAACTTGCACAGAACAATTAGGTGGTGTTTTGTTCTGCTCTCTTAACGCAGGATCTCTTGAAGTAGATGGCTGTGGAGATATTGCGGTGGGAATTCCAACTTGCACAGAACAAGTAGGTGGTGCTTTGTTTTGCTCTCTTAACACAGGATCTCTTGAAGTAGATGGCTGTGGAGATATTGCGGTGTGAACTCTAACTTGAACACAACATATAGGTGGTGTTTTGTTCGGGTCTCTAGATGTAGATGGCTGAGGAGATATTGCGGTGAGAACTTGCACAGAACTTAAAGGTGGTGTATCGTTCTGCTATCTTGACACAGGGATTTCTTCACTACACATCACTACACTTATAGGGAACCCATTTTCTTGGTTCTCATATCTTCTATAGCTTTTCTCATAGACTCCTTGGACCATGATTGTCGTTTTCTTTGTGAAAGTCGTTTCCTCGGAGCCATTATCTAAAAAAGAAAAACATAATAGTAACAATATAAAATTATGTGGCCAATATGGCCTGGTGAGCCATATTAGCCATCCATCTGGTGAGCCATATTGGCCGCGGGAACGTTTTTAATAGGTATAAGTCTGGCCTAAATATGATCAAGAAATATGTTTAAAAACTATCAAAATACTACACATGAATAGCTAATCTACAAACCTGTGTAGTACCAATGTAAAAAGAACTACAAGTTAAAGAAATGAAATGAGTAAAACTTACCAAAAAATAAGATCACTTTACGTAATTTTCGGTCGAGCGCCCGCACGGGACACACGTACACACTTCGCCTCGCGCGGGTTGACTGAGGAAGTGAGGGGCTGGGGTGCGTTGCTATGCCGTGTCAAGTGGTCGCAAGCGTTCATTCATTTTGCCATAGGCCATATTGGCCGACCAGGCCATATTACCCGAAATTACTCTACTTACATACAGAACTTGCACTCCGACGTTAATTAAAGCACATTCTTTTGTTTACAGAGCACATATTCGAACGTTAGGGTTGTCAGGAAAGTACCAGCATAATTGGACCAATAATTATGACGTTAATGCCTCAATATCAACTCTATGGTCAATGCCGTATCACAAACAAGAGACAACCCTTACTGACTTACAACTTCAAGTTGTCGTTGACGTCACGTATTTTTTACGATTGTTAGGCGAGTGACATAGGCCTGTCTTGGGGTAGTTGCGAAATAATTCAAAATTCAGTTTAATTGCAATTTTAATGATCGAAATTGCTATGTAAACCTATTACATAGCAATTTCGATCTTTGTTATTCCATAATCAAAAGAAAGCCAACAATTAAAGTACTATTCTGTGACTATGTTGGTAGTTTATCCACTCTATCTTGTTGAAAACAAAACTTTTAGAATCGTGATTCGGATCAGAAACCTTTATCCATTACCATCAAAAACTATGTGGGGTAGTTGCGAACCTAATGTATTTCGTAATAAACTCATTGTGGTATTTCCGTTTTTCATACTAAAAACCTATTAAGACGTTGAAGCCAAATCACAAATATGTAAAAGCCGATAATCTATAAATCTATAATAGAAACATATAAATATTACTAGCTGATCGCCGCAGCTCCGCCCGCGAGATTTAGTTTACTCGTTCCCGGTTCCCGTGGGAACACATTACCGGGATAAAAAGTAGCCTATGTTACTCAGGGTGAATGTAGCTTTCCAATGGTGAAAGTATTTTTGAAATCGTAACATTAGTTTTTGAGTTTATTCATTACAAACATACTAATCTTTCCTCTTTATAATATTAGTATAGAAGTATTGACATAGATAACTTATCAAAAATAAAAGATATTGATGTTGGGGTTATTACGAATCACTAAAATTGGCGCGAAAACTACTTGCTACAGGAAACTTATCGCGACCCACGTAATGTCAACTCTAGTAGCGCAGGATGATAGGTGCGGGCGGCGGGACAAAAAGATGGCGTCTAGACGAATGTTGCTAGTATTTGTACTTTTTTATTTTTCGGAATAAACCCGTTTTCGCTATGACCCCAATGCACACGCAGGGGCGCGCGTATATGCCACCGGTCGTTCTGCAACGCCGCCTTAGCCGTATAGGCATAAATACAAATTATTCATTCATTCACATAGGTAATCACGCCTGTGTTCCCGTATTATAATTATACCCTCACTTTTTGCTAAACTTACCAGATTCCACAACGTCGGGCAACCAAGCAAGTCGGCATGTCGGCAAGTTCTTATATCAGATGTGATTATGTGAATGCAAATTATTAGTTTAACTATTACTTAAACTTTTGGCCTCATACATAATATATTTATTTATTTATTTATTCACTTCAAAGACAATAACAAACACTGTTAAGATAAAACTGTATTTAATATTTCTATTTATTTAATATAATCATGATCATGAATAATTCTTGAGATTGACAGTTAATATTTAAAACACAGTGTTAAACATCCGTTATATACAATATAAAGTACATTTGTATGTCTTCTAATAGCACTTAACATTGGTATATTTGAAAAATCTCATAGTTTATTACATTGATAGATTTATAGTAATACTTACATGCTAAGCTATACCCATGTGCTTCACATTTGAATTCTTTGCACACCAAAATAACAAAGTGTAATAAATTAATAATAATGTTGTAAAATTTGTTTATAAAACGTGCGGCACCATCCAGGCGTGTGATCGTCGCCAGAACACGTACTAACTCGTGTATACGTTGAAGTGCAATATTACAAATACCAGTCAGTTAATATATCATATTAAATCTCAGTCCGTATTATATAAAAATACATGCATAACTATAAACAGTTTAATATTAATGAGTCTAATGACCAATATTATGTGTAAATAAATGAATCTTAACTTTATTGATTATTTATTCCCAACGGTGACAACATACAATAAATGTCAATGTTTATTTGTTTCTCAATCCCGTTAAAACAATTAAATCGATCTAAAATAAGGCGAGCGAAACGAAATAAAAAATGTAAACAAAGTTACGATTTAAAGTATAAATGTAAATAAACATTTTTGGACATTCTCACACAACGTCATCTAGCCCAAACTAAGCTATAAGCTTGGGCTATGGGATCTAGACAACTGATAACTGATAAACATACTTGTATATTTCTAAATACATACATAATATACATAGAAAACACCCAAACTCCGAAACAAACATTGGTGGATCACAAAAATATTTGATTCGACCCGGGAATCGAACCCGAGACTCCGGAGTCGAAAGCCGATGCACTACCGACCACGCCACCCACCGAAGCAATTATTATACATATTTTGTATAATATTTTAAATAATGTTTTAGCTGTACTCTGTATTGGTAGAGAAAATTCGTTGGAAGAGTCTGTAGCAGACGTAATTTATGACAAGTATGAAATATTCAGAACTACGATACTAAATGTTATCCTGTGAAACACGCAACGACCAACGACCAGCTCCCGTCGACCAACTTGAGTCATTACTGTGAACGAGTGATTAAGGACAGAGATAATAACCGCTCGCTATCGCAATCCTTTTATTGACAAAAATGATCTCGTCTCGATGGCCTCACTTTAGTATTAGAGTAGTATGTAGCTGCTGGCCTGCCGGCCTAGTACATCGACTAATATAATTATATAAATTGTCTGCGATGTCATTGGCTGAATACGTTAATTTACTAAAGCCGACGAAAGTGTACACTGAAGACTAGAGTACTTTTTAGTATTTTCAACACAGTTGAGCCGCGTTTTAGAATAATAACGGTTACAACAAAATCTTTTAATACAATTAAAATGTTTACATTAATTTAACAGTTGCATTTGTAAAATTAGAATATCCCTGCAATTCATTATTATCGAATTCGACTAAAGAAAATATTACACCATTAGAGTACTGGATTAGTCGTAAAATTCTCAATATAGTCGAAATTCATGTATAGATTGTACCAATTTAAGATGTTGATGAAAGACAATAAAATATTACGTGCTAGCCGCTATGGCACAGTCAATTAAAGTCCTGGGCGTCTCGGACTATATACATTTCATTGCAAGGCAACGGGATTTTTTATTTTTAAATTACAATATAGCTGCTACTTATTATTAAATTCATTCGGCCATTTTGTACATAATCCATTATAAATTCTCCCTTTGACGGCAATAGGCTTGTCCCTTATTACGTGGGACTAAAAATACTGGCAATTGTGGGTGTGTAATGCACCACTGCCTACCCTTTCGGAAATATAGGCGTGACATGTGTGTGTGTGTGTGTAATATAAGATGAAACAAATAAACTTAATCCATCGTTTTAATTCGATCGACACATTCGACTAATAATATCTCAGAAAATTTCAGTCAAGTCAAAAAGTTTTTTTTTTAATTCTCGCCACACGCGTATTGCCCGATATACAGGATAGCATAACCCCAGGGCACCGACGCTTTCGCTACTTACGCGGCCTCTCCTAACACATAACCAAGTCAATACAATTTGGAATAGGCTTGTGTCCACTAAGAATAAATCGGATTGGTGTATGTTTTTACAGAATAACTGTCTACTAATTTATATTACTTTTTGTTGTCTATTCATTGGAAATAGTTATAAGAAACATACACCAATCCGATTTATTCTTAGTGGACACAAGCCTACTACTAAGTTTACTATTATTTTTAGAAAATAAGTTTGGAAAAATTAGGCATTCAGGCACGTGACATCAAACACCAATCAGAAAATATGACGTCACAGGTTGCGCTCTCACACCATAGAGTAAGTATGTATGAAGAGCTGACTTCTTGTTCAAGTTGTGTCTGTGATTTTGTGTAATTTAATTGTTCGTACCTTTTTATTAATTTACGAATTTTTGTTAATTTTAAAGTTAAATTATTATAAATCTAACAAAAGTAGGTTGAACAAAACGCAGTTTTGGCGCATTATTTCGATGTCCATTTCGAGACAACGCTTGAATCAAAATATTGCTAGGCACCTATATCAAAGTTAAAGGGCTAACCAACACAATTTATTTTTAACTTTCTGGAGGTTTTTAAATTATTTTATCCATTTTTCAATTGCTTTTTAATCGTCGTGCGTTTTTTCATAATTTTTAATTTTGATTTTTATTTTAAAATTCTTAAAGAGCATAGATATGTAGCGCCTTCTAGTAAGTTGCTGTCGTTATACCTATTTAAGAACCCTCACTATCATCATCATCTGCCTGAACTTATCCCAATTATTTGGGGTCGGCGCAACATGATTTCATCTTCCATACATCCCTGTCACACGTCATCTCCTCAGTCACTCCTTTCCTGGTCATATCCTCTTTCACGCATTCTATCCATCTTTTCTTGGGCCTACCTCGAGTTCTCAGGCCATCTACATTCATACTTTGTACCTTTCTTACCACATTACTTTCCTCTCTTCTCGTAACATGTCCATACCATGATAGCCGTTCGCTTCTCACTTTTTCATTTACTGGGGCAACTTTCAAACTTCCTCTAATATACTCGTTCCTTACTTTATCCATCCTTGTTACACCACACATCCATCTTAACATTCGCATTTCCGCTACATGCAGTTTTCTTTCATCCGTCGCTTTTACGGCCACACATGAAAGTCCATACAGGACGGCAGGTCTGACGACAGTCTTGTAAATTTTCCCCTTAAGTTTCGGAGGAAATTGGGGGTCGCATATAGTGGCTTTGACCTGCCGCCATTTCATCCAACCTGCGTCAATTCTGTGCTTCACTGTACGATCGATTTCCCCATCGTCCTGGATAAGAGAGCCGAGGTATCGGAAGCTGGAGCAGACTGGCAATGGTACGCCGTCTAGCGTTATGGGTGTAAAGCTGGAGAGACCGCCGAAATCAGAGAACATGTACTCCGTTTTGGTTCTGCTGATTTTCAAGCCTACACTCTCCAGTTTACATTGCCACTTCTCCAGTCTGCTCTGTACCTCAGGCCCGTCTTCACCGACAAGAACAATGTCATCGGCAAATAGCATACACCAGGGGGTCTCTTCCTGTATCTCCGATGTCAAGGCATCCATTATTAACAGGAAGAGGTACGGGCTTAGCGCTGAGCCTTGATGCAGGCCTACCTCCACACTGAACTCGTCGGTGTTGCCAGCAGCACATCGTACGTAGGTTCTCGATCGACAATACATTGCACAGATCAACTCTACATACTTCCCAGGCACACCTTTCTCTTTCAAAGCCCACCACAAAACCGTTCTGGGTATCCGGTCGTATGCCTTCTCGAGATCTATAAACACCATATGCAAGTTTTTGTGTGCACGCCTATGTTTCTCAGAGAGCTGGCAGAGTGCAAATATGGCGTCTGTAGTCCCGCGACCAGGCACCTAAGAACCCTCACTAATCAACTACAAATCCATTCCTAAAAAAAGCCGCATCAAAATTGATTTTCATCACATAATGTTAGCTGTAGCTGTAGCCCTGATGAGTTGTCACCGTAACATCTATCTAGAAACCTGTACCAATCTAACTCAAACCCATAACTAAAAACTGCATCAAAATCGGACTACTAGTTTTTGAGAAAATTGGCAACATTGCTTTTCACAAATAATGTTCGCTGCAGCGCCCCCTGGTGAGTTGTCATCGTAACATTTATCTAAGAACATGCACCAATCAAACCTGAACCCATAACTAAAAACTGCATCAAAATCCGACCAGTAGTTTTGGAGAAAAATGGCAACATGTTTTTGCACAAACATCCTCTCACCCCAAACCCATATACCATCTCCGTTCCGTCGTAGGTAAAAAGCTATGCGTGTCCAGTCTATAGTGTGTAATCCTTACAAGTGACATGTTCTTGGAATACGTTGAAGGATACGCGTAAGCGCCATTATATTCACGGCGCTTTTGACCTTTTGGTCGTGAAAAAACTATAACGAATAAGCGCGCTTGAATACTTATATTACGGTTAGACGACTAATTTATGGGTAAATCGCTGCAGCGAACTTCGTTGGTTTTTTTGTCAGGATAGCTTCGTCAAACACATTGTGATTTGTTTCGCAACGTGTGACATCACCCAAGGCGCCATGACAGAGCGTTTTCGTTACCAATTTAAATACATTTTTTAGATCGCAAAATAAACTATATAAATGATTGTTTTAAATCAAAATAATAAATTTTTGTGACTATATAGATACAAAACTACAGATTTAATCAATTTTTGAAACTTGGGACACAATCCTATTCGATATTTGGCTGGATAATACAATCGATTCATATACTGTGCTAGGCCTGCAGGCAATAGATACAGAGACAAGCAGCTCGAAGAAGCACTTTAAAACTAGTATTTTCAACTACCTAATAATACATTTTAGTTTTATTAATTGTCGAGGGTTTTCTAATAGCGCTGAAAGAAGTTACCCAATATCAAAATTAAATAGGTCAATAATTTGCGTATCCCTATTCTAATATATATAAATGGCCCATTTAATAATGTTTCAAAGTTTAAGTTATTGAAAATTGTGATTTTATGTATAAAATACAAGCTCATCCCTCTACAAATTGTAAAATAAATATGTTACTTTTGTGTTGCTTTCTTACTACTACACATACATACATACATGACAAGATGTATATAAATTTATAAGGTACTTAGAATATAATTTTGAACCTAAAAAGCCATTCTTAACGTGATGTTGATGAAATCTTTGGGGTAAATTACCGCTGAATACAAATATACTTAATATTTAAATGAAAATATTATGTTAAAAATCAAATAATAAATATTTACATTCTTATAGCCACTATCACACATTAACTTAAGCTAGAATAATATTTAGTAAAAATGACGTGTTGGACAATTTGAATATTTGCTCAATATCTTGATATTTATACAAAATTACTATCATGGACAGATATAGAAATCATTTTGAAACCATTTGATTTTTTTCAAAATTGCGAGTATCAGAATACCCATCCAATTATGTAAGTTGTAAAAAATTAAGATTAAAATAATACAAATAAGTGTATAAAACAATAATTTGATACTAAAATTAGAATAATTTATTTCAGGATCCATTTATTTACTTAGAAACTTTGTGTGTTTGTGTAGTTGTACATCAAAATAAAAGATGATAAATTTTGTAAAGTTACAATAAATTTATTTGTTCACTTCACTAATTGTGAATATAATATAATAAACATCAAGATTGTGTATAAGTTCAAATAAAAAATAAATGTAGAATAAATATTACACGAAAAATGTTCATAAAATAAAATTTTACTATAATTTATGCAATAAATACTAATTTATTTTTTAAAACTATAGGACTTTTTGTAACAATAATAAAAATCAATAATACAAATAGTCGGTAACACGCAAATACCCAGGACGATTGCACTGTGTTGGGAGGACTTACCTCACCGACACATATATCTTGTGATGTCCTAATACATAATATACACACAGTTATTGATTTACTGTAAATTCGACATCTAAGGGTACCCACTGACGAGACGTACATTTGGAAGACTTCCAAATAGTGTTGCTAAATTGACGGATTGCGGTGAAGTCTGACGGGTTTGAGTCTGGCCGTGACGGGAGAAAATGTGTTTTAACGGATTTTAAATGGAAATAGTGTTGATAAGATTGTGTGATCTTTTACATTAGTATATTACTACAAATATGTCTGCAAGTGTGATGTGTACAATGAGGTTCAAAAAATTAATAACGAACTAAGAGAGCCAATATCTTTGTATAGATACGGTATAATAAATTTAAAATTAAATTAAAAGAAAATAAATCTTGCTGTTTTCAACAGGCTTTTGAAAAAAAATTTGGCAACATGTTTAGATGACCACTCCATTTGGATCTATGGACGTATCGTCAGTGTGCACCTTTATGAACTCCTTGCGTCATGCATTTAATAAAATAATAAAATATAATTTAAAAAAGCACTCGGAAAATTGTTATTAAATTACACCTTGTACAACATTGAATACACTGAGAGTTAGTAACTACAATACTATCCTATACTTAACACAGATAAAATCTATACATTTATATTGTAGAGGAATAATCCAAGCGCTAGACGCAAGACACTAACTTCATATATTTGTGGTACTAAAAATAACGCACGTTGACAGCGCTTTATAAAAAAATACGAAAGAAGATATTGCAAACATTTTGTTGTGAAAAAATATATTAACATTATTGTGATTTTTGTAATTATGATGATTTTTGAAAATTATAATAAACTAAAAATAAATATGTATTATTTCTTTTTTAAAACTGTCCATTTGCTTATTTTAAATTTGATAAGACATATTTTTGACAGTATCTGACCGCAAACGTGATTGATATACCTATATTTTGGCATCTTTGCTAAATACACCATAGATGTTTCTACGTATTTTTTTTTTTACTTGACTGGCAGCGAAGGGTTTTTGGTTTTAGTCATGCTGTCAAAGTTAAAATATACAAGAGGACGCAGAGGATATTATGTATGTTGGGTAGTGAGAAACGCAGTTAAACACAGTTCAATAGTTTGCCCTGCCTGGCGAGGTCCACGGCGATCAATTGAACAACACAGAACTGGGATCCTCATTGTCCATCTGCTTCACGTGGCGCAATACGTCCTTCTTCGTGATCACGCCGAGCAAACGCCTGAAAACATTAAGATTTGAAGTAAGTAAAAATATTCCGAAAATAATGTAACCGGTAGGAGGAGGTGCAAAAGTGCCTTATTTAATTTGGCGCTTAAATGCCATTTAAAAGAGTTTCGACTACTATATTCAATCAAGTTACCTATCTAGTATTTATTTTTAATCATTCATTGAAATAGTTAAGTACATACTAATAATTACTGATTTGACAGTAAATAAAAGTGACGTCATAGCCTTCTATTTTATAATATTTACGATAGAACGCGATTTCGAGTGCAATTTAAGTATGGTCGTGAGCTTACTTCAGATGACATTTCTTTTGTCCACTTATAAGAGTGTATTTGTTGTTTAAACCCTGAGTGGAGTTAGTTTTAATAACTACCAAAACACTCAAAAGTGATTGAGTAAAGTGGAGTGGCATTCGGAGTGTTGTCTAAGAATATGAGGGTAAGTCATACCAGAGACTTACTTTACTCTTTATAGATTGACGAACGCTTACCCAAGGTGATGCGCACCTGACAGCCTGACCGTAGACAACGTGAGGTAAAGTGACAATACTATTTTTTTTAAGGATAAAGATTATGCTTTCCCAAATTAGATATTAATGATATAACAAAATTAAAACGTTCGCAAACTTCAATGAAGTAAATCATAAATTTAAAGAGTTTTGTTGCGATTTTTGTCATATTATGAAAATCGTACATTCAAAAACGAAAATCATTATGTTTCTAGTATTATGTAAGACAGTGGAATTATTATCATTTTGAATATATTATCTTCTACTTATGGTTTTTTGTTTATGGTGTAAATGACCTTTATTCTTAATCAATTTGACATAGTATAGTATATAGTAAAAAGGAAGTCTACTGACCCATTATGTGTGACCAGCGTCTGTCTCAATCCCAGTTTCCTGAACATATCGACGACAGTCTCCATAGGTGTCTGGTCAGTGACAGTTATAGGCGCCATGTCTAATATACGGTTGAGATGGAGACATTGGGGTGGTGATGGAGGCTGGTTGCCTGTACCCGCGAATATTACCACAGATTGTGCGGTTATGCCATCTATTGTTCGTCTGGCGTTTGCTGTTGACCAATCAATTGTAAAATTGTAGTACATTAAGGTGCACTTACACGGGCATAGTTTTAGCAATAATTGCTGTAATTTGTAGAGCAATTTTTTTTTTTTTTTTTTTTTTTTTTTTTTTTTTTTTTTTTTTTTCTTAATGTATTATATTTGTTGAGGACGTACAACATATATTGATGGAATGTGTTCGGATCCAACAACAAAGAAATTGTGTGCTAAATATTAGTGTAATGGAAACCGGTAGGTGCAACAGTATCCTGGCCAGTCCACAGTCAGACACAGCTAAGGCCATGTACACATTGTATTTAGAATATTTAAGACTAACTATAGTATAATTACAAGTAACATAAAAAGTGGCTATGATGGAGCGACATAGTCATAATTGTGGCTAAGCTCCCTAAACAAAGATGTAAAAAAAAAAAAAATGTACTATATTAACAATACATTAATTATATTACAATCTAGCATATTGACTAATGAGTAACTTATTTTGACCTAACATGCTATGTAAACAATAACTAAGAACGTGTCCAATAACACTTTACTTAGAGTCTGTTAAGGCGAAGACACTTTGTTCATGTGTTCATCACTAAATTAACTCGAACGGTTTGGTCCGTTTAGGTCTTCTAAATAATTCTGTGACGTCAAGCAGCTGTATAGCCTCGACGTTCACGTGATGGTGAAGTCTGTTTTGGTGAGCTTCAGCATATTTTTGTATAACTGTATCTACGTCATCCATGTTTAGGTTAGGAGCGATATGGTGTGAATTAATAAATTGCGGTAATTGATTCGGAAATATTAAAGCTAATGACTCCATGTTGCATATAGTTTCTTGAAATTGCTCCTTATCGTTGTTGCAAAACATATATGGACCTTTGTTGACGTAAATTGCTTAAGGTCACAATCAACTTGTAAAGCGTCTTTACAACATTTAGCTGATATAGACAACTGTCTCAAAACCAAAAGATACATTGCACAGGACATTTTTTAGTACTGTATATTAATGTCATGTGTCATAGACAAAACAACAATATGGCTGACAAAAACGACATGACGAAATGGTTTGCTATTTATTGTCTTATAATTAATTGAATCATGACTAAGAAACCAAGTTACCAATTAAGTTGGAATTCGTGTACAAACTGGCAACACAAAATACAATTTTAACATTTAATAGCGAAATTTTATTCAGTGTACCATCTACAAAATAAATACATACCAATAGCTAGATTCAGGTCACGTCTCAGTACAAATCCAACTAGATATTGCGACTCCTTAGACACGACTACCGGATAGCCATTGTGTTCTGTCTCTTTTAGTAACATTTCAACGTCATCGACTGTCATCGAGTCTTGTGTTATCACTGATAGAGTTTCGTTGCGTCTACGACAAAAAAAAACATGCATTTTTGAAAACAAGACCATAGTAAAAAAGGTTGGTCACCACTGGCTGTATATTAACCATAATATATTGCAATTTAAAAAAATAAAATACAACTAAGTTAAAATAAATACTTAAAGGTTAAATAAACTATGCACATTTTTAGCTATCTTTTAAACAGATACTTTCTTAAGAGGTAAACACTATACATATCGACCCTTTGAGCAACAAATGTAAATTATAGGTTTTGGCTTTTACAAGCTAAAACCGATAATTTACAGGACGAGCAAAAAACCAATTTGTAAAAATTTCTACAGCCATAATCTCTAGAAATATTGAAGCAATAATAATCAACTATAGATCATTATTCTTAAGTTTTTGAGTAGCTTAATACTTTTATAACATATATTTTGGACATTTATTCTCCAAATTAGTCATTACGACAAATTAAAAATAAATCAGACGCTTTTGAACCCGGAGGTAAAAGCCATGGTTTTTGGAATTTGAACATTTTAAATATACAGACCGATAGAGCGCGCGAAACTGATTACAGAGTATTAGGATCGGGTCGGCTAATGCGTTAAAAAGTAATTTTGGCAAAAATGGCTTTTACGACATTTGTTGCTCAAAGGGTCGATATGAAAAGTCGCATTATTGTCCGCTTGTTGCACTAGCTGTTACAGTAACTGATATGTTAGGAAGAGACACAGAAAAGATATCTCAAGGTTGTGTGGCAGTTGGTTAGTAGCGTATGTATAATGATGTAATCTATGGTACAGCAAAATAAAATTGGCAAATAAATAATTTAAAAAATTGCTCTGCATCATTAATATTTCGCTAGTATATTCTGGGCTTAAACAATTTTTTTTTTTAGCAATTTAAAACATTTTTAAATAATATTTGTTTTTTTTTAATCTTTTAATACCTAATCGCTTTCAGATTAGTTTGTGTGGTTTTGCCTGATAATGTTCGCTAGCTTCTTATTATAATATCTTATTCGTAAAAACCTGTAATTGGCTTAGTATATTATTGTTCTGACTTGTATAAAAAAATGATTGGCTGTTTTCCTTACATAAAGAAATAAATACAGTCAATTCTCATATGTCCAGTGAGGTAGGCAGTAGCAAAGAGTCTCAACCTGCTACAATCTTAGTTTTTTCGCACGCGTTCTTACTAATTAAGTTACAGCAGCCAATTAATGCACTACTAGGGTATAGGCTTCCCACAAATGACGCACACAATAAATAAAAAAACACAAAAGAAATATTAAAAAATCATATTACAATAAGCCACAAAATATATCCCAAGCTCTGCCTTAATAAATTAATAAAAGCTGGTGTGTATACTTTCGAGTTCACCACCTCCATGGGGAGAACATTGGGTGATTTGTGTACCTATTTCGCTCAGCAACCTACATAAATCAACTATTGTTATACTAGTACGGTGTCTTGCGCCATAAGTTTTGGCCTATAACTTTTAACCCCTTCGGGCTAGGTCAGTTTCGATTTTTTGGCTTGCCTCCAGATAGAGACTTCTCTATGGATCCGCTTTTCCCTCTTTGGATAGCCCTCGCTATCCAAAGAGGGGTCAACCATCATTGGAGCATAAGCAGTTCTCGATAGCTAAGGGGGGACCAAAATTACTTTCCCCATTAATTTGTATATAATGTACCAAATATTTAACAAAACATGTCCAGTTTTCATTGAATATGCTCCCAAACTACATTAACCCTGGCTGGTATATGCTACTTTATATCGCGGTAAAGCGTTCCCGTGAGAAATGGGAACAATATAACTATATCAGGCGGCAAGTATATCGAAATTTAATAAGACTGTACTTACTTAGGTTGCATAACGTCAGCTGCAAGCGAAGTATGTTGGAATTCATCCTTGCTATCCAAAAATGGATATCCATTTAATGCTATATGAGCGTCGTATATCCCCTGTCTTCCTAAAGCGTCTCCAACCCACTTTGAGGCCATAGCGGCCGCCATTAGAGGCACTATGTATCTCACACCGCCTGTTAACTCGAACATTATCACCACTAACGATACTGTAAAAGAAAATTTGCGACTAAATAAATCTATACTATTCTTTACTAATATTATAAGTAAGTAAGTACTTAAAATTAAAATAATTATTGCTTCTATATTTAAAAGTACTGCCAGATTCGCAAAGCAATAGGTAGAACCGAGAGAAAGAACCTGGCAATAAAACTGAAACAGCAGTTACAGCGCATGACGTCACTGTTCAATAAACTTCATAGTGTTTTGTTCAATTTTGTTCTGACTGACACAACAGTTTAGTAATTTATGACGACATATACACTACGAGCTGTTTTCGTACACTATTGAAAAAAAATATTAGCAAAACCTCTTAAAGTTCGTTTAAACTTTAGTTCATTACCGTAATAAACGTTTCTTGGTTTTTTTTTTTTTTTATAGTAAATGTGTACCCATGTTACGGAAGAGAATTTCAAAATCTTTCGTCATGCCTATTACAAATAGATACATATCAATTTTATTTATAATACCTGTCATTCTAGTGACCCCGCCGAGTACAGCCGCGGCTCCAACCATAGCGTAAAGTCCGGGTGTGATACAATCATCACCAGTAGAACATTCCCCGGAGAATAGCCATATCTTCGGATAATCGTAAGCAAGTTTTTCAACACCTGCCGAAGTGTGGAATAAATTATGAGTTAACAAAGAAAATAAAGACACCGACATCAAATTGTCGGAATAGGGCTAAATTGTAATGGAACTGATGAAGCACCAGCTCTCAATTAAAACAAACACCGGCCAAGTGCGAGTCGGACTCGCGCACGAAGGGTTCCGTCACGTTTGTTGTATGAGAGCCATCTTAAATATTTATTTTATTCAATTTTTTTTTGTAGTATTTGTTGTTATAGAGGCAACAGAAATGCATCATCTGTTTCTAACTATCATCATGACACCGTACAGGCCACGCGTTCTTCCTAGTTACAACGCGTTGTAACTAAAAACGGGTTCTTACGGTAGCATATAGATATCTTACCAATGCCAACGATCCTGCCAGCGATAGCACCTAACGCGAGACTCGGTATGAACAATCCACATGGCACTTTGATACCAAAAGTGAATATAGTCATCCCCAACTTGAGAATTAACGCCAGTACTAGTAACCAGATGGCGCGGTAGACGCCCGGGCCGGCAGCCGCCTTCTCTATAGCCGAGTTCACATCCGTGAAGTTGCGGTTGTAATCACTATAGAAAGAAAGAAAGAAAATATGAAAGTCAAAAGAAAAGTATAAATAGATTGGACATTCTCACACAACATATTTTGGCCCAAACTATGGGATCTAGACAACTGATAAATTACAAACGATGAATTTATAGTCGTTTTGGACCCGAAATAATGTAAGGAACCATTTTTTAATGTCTTAATTTATGTATTGTTAACAATAAAAAAAAGTTGGTCATTTCTGTTAACTTTCTCTTCGCAAAAATGTGTGTTGAGGAGCACAATAGTTAGATGCAGTACTGTTTGTTTTCCGTGAGCAGTATATACATACAAACTCCTGTTACAATTTTACTAAAATAATAGCAGATGTTTCATTCTAACCGAGGATATCCCGGAGTGTCAATCTATATCCGTACTCAATTTTACCTTTTTTACGTGAAGAGATAAAAAAGTAAACTTACCACAGAGGATCGCCAGCATTAGAAATCCCGCACTGATTGAAAAGTAGATATATCAGTTCACTCGTATTCATGCGAGTGTAAGGGTTGGGGTAAGCGATTACCGCGGTCACGAGAGTCACCACTAGCACCTCGGTAACTGGGTACTGGCCCAACTTCGAATATTTACGGTAACGGCACCAGTAAATGTTGGCTTTGATGAATATTGTTGCTATACAACCCTGGAAAAAAAATGTTATTTTGTATAAAACAGTAATACTGGATATAATAAATGTGTACCAATATTACGGAAGAGGATTTCAAAATCTTTCGTCATGCCTATTCGCCTCTCACAACGTATCAGCCGCGCACGATGAGAGTGGGATAGAACCTTGTCACAATAAACGTGACGTCCTAAAAACGCTGAAAATTACTGATAACAAAACAGTTAATAGATTAATCTACGTCACTATGACGTCACCAACATGGCCGCCAATCCCATTGTCATCTTGCGCGGCTTATATGTATGTACACTTACCCCAATAATGCCCAGTCCAACGAATGGTATCAGTTCGAAGAATATCCAAGGTTTGTTGTATTCTACGAAGAACAACACAGAATGTTCGTTGCCGAAGGGATTGATCGAGCGCAGTATGAACGCAGCTATTAACGCACAGAAGAACGAACGCCATAGTGTCTTCAGCGGAAAGTAGTATGATACCTGCATATACATACCAAACACGTTAGGTATAAAACAAATACAGATAGCGCCTCAAGTTATATTTTTGTCAGTTAGTATATAATGAATGTAAATTTCAATAGTTATTGTGGTGCCTTGGTCTGTTGGTTGAGCGTTCCCCTTGAAAATGGCAACAGCCGGACTTCAATAAAATTGTAGTGTTTATAATGTTTGTTTTAATGTAATTCTGTTTCAGACTGCAGTGATTCTATTTCGTGGTATGTAACATATTATATCCTGGCTGTTAGTTTAGTTATCGACTGGTTATGGATGTTCTATAGCGCCCGGCAACAGTAATAGAGTTACCACCTATTACGTATGACCAATATAATTACTGCCAATGTGACTAACTACCTTCGGGGATTTCTTTCTGTATTTTTGTTCTGGTTAAAATCTGAAACTGACTCAGTCTGACAGCTAACAGGATTTCATTGGCAATAACTTATGTTACTTGGAGTAACTTAGTTACTTTAAGTTCCGGGAATGTGTTTGAATGTTAATCTTATTTGCAACAAAAGTACATAATAACTTACCTCCTCTAAACTAAACAGTACACCACCGATGGGGGCCCCAAAAGCCACAGACACACCTGCTGCAGCGGCCGCTGATAATATCTCACGCTTCTTAGCTTCGTTCCTTCCATATTTGGGGAACAGGTACGATAGAATGTTACCTGTCAAAACACATGTTATTTATTATTATGTAACTTTTTAGAACTTAATTCATTTTTTTAAGTTAATTTTACATTAGTTTCCCAATTACAACGGGAACAATTCTTTTTCCACAACCTAAATTACCGATTTGCAATTAAAACCACCTAAGTAACTGGGTTAATCACTACATATTATAAAACAGAGTCCTCTCTTCGCAGCGTCTGTCTGTTCATGATAAATTCAAAACCTAATGAACCAATTTTCATGCACTGCGAGTGGTTCTCGAGGAATGTTTTAGTACATAATTTGTCACAGGGAAAACCGTGGGTAGTATTAAATTATTTAGCTTACCTAGACAGCTAGCTATATGCACCATAGGGCCCTCTTTCCCTAGCGAGAGGCCAGACGACACAGATAATATAAGGCCAACAACCTTTATGATAAGCGTCCATTTGCCCAAATATCCTCTAATGATGAATCCACTTAATATTGTCTTGATTTCGGGTATACCTGAAACAAACAAGTAAACATTTAGAAGGAACATCTATTATTGTGTAGAAAGTATTTAATCCTCAACCTACAATATTGTAATATAAAATAATATACAAATACCGTATACCCCTTGGAAAGTAGATAATTATTTTCAACAAATATTTTGAGACCTCTTGATCTAAGATTTACTATTATATAGTTTTTATTTCTTATATTGCATTTAGATTTACTATTATAGACGCCGAGGGGCGTCCCTACCATAATAATAATGTAGGTTTTGACACAATGTTTAGGATGTCCAAATAGAAATTTATACAAGGTTACAGCTGAGTTCCAAAGCTTCAATAGGGTTAATCTGTCAGATCTGATTTCGTCTGTAGAGACTGTCAAGTGAAATCGCCTTCTTTTTATTAAATGTCAAAACTGTAAGGCTTATAGAAAACTGTATGAAATACTAGCCCATGACGTCACTTTTATGTACTGTCCCATTAGAAACTATTAGTGATTCAATTGATGATTAAAAATATATACAAGAATGATGATAAGATTGAATACCGTACCATATATAGAATTCTTTGTTTAATAGATTCATGTAAATTATTTATTTTATTTGTATCCATTTACCATATTTGACTATCCTGAAATTCAAATAAGACTAGAGTTGATAGTGCAAAAGGCTGTATAATAAACGCGAGTAGTGGAACGTGACCTTCACAAAGTACCTTTACGTACAGTAAATACTGTACAATCAACTGTAATATAGTGTTGTATTCCGCAAGGTCATTCGAATAAAACACGCTGAAATTATCTTTATTCAGGGTATACACAGACTACATTTCGACTGTCTCTGGGTTTGCCCTACATGGAGGTATCTGCATACTGATACTGTGTCTCCAAAGCCCCTATAGTGGCTTCGCTGGGATTTTATTATCTTCAAAGAGCCAGTAATAACTCTTAACTCACTAATAATTCCTGATTTGATAGTATTAATAAGTGACATCATAGTTTGATGGACATTCACTAACAAGAATGTAATTTGATTTGACTCTTGAAACTTTCAAATTGGACTTAGTAATAACAAATAATGATTTACCTCATGGGGTTAGTAGTATAACAATTATTTATTTACCTGACCCACAGGCGTAAGGAGCAAACATTCGGACTAAAGATGCAGACAGTGCAGCAAATATAAGTGCCCATACTATGTAGAATAGGTAGCTGACAATGTAGGCACCCGGGCCTTCACGTTTGCCACCAAGAACTTGCGGCCATGTTAACCACTGGAAAAATAGGTACATAGTAAATAAGTTAATAAAATAAAGATAAAATAAAATAAAGTATATCAATAATATAAGATTAATGTGTCAGTACACGCATGGAATTATTAACTTTTATAGACTATAAAGATGAATGCAAAGCGATTGATACTTCAAAGCCTATAAATAATATCAAAACCTTTTACTTTAAATAATAAAGCTTTTATTTTTCTCTTTTTTGCAGATTACGCGGTAGTGTGTCCAGACATATTCATACAAAAATGTTAGATAATATAACAGAAAGCTAGAACAGCAATAGACTTTGGTATTTGAATGCAATTGATTTCTTAAGAGATTTCCTCCACAAGGCCTGCATGATGAGATGATGTAGAAGTTGAAGAAAAAGGCATCAGGTTTTCCAAATTCAAATAATAATGTTCACAACGTCACCAGCAGATTACAAAAAATTAAGATATTTGGATACAGACATTAAGCAAACTCGTCACTTTCGAAGACATGTATGGTAACAAATAAATGATAATACCTGTGAACAGTTTCCAGTATTGAATGTTGTATCTGTGTCTGACCAGCAGCACTGTTCCCGGTTGAGCCAAAACGCTTGAGGGCAGATACCAAACTTAAGGTCGGTCATCCAGGAAGCACCAATATCGATGACACCGGCCACCATGCCCGTAGCAACACCAACGAGTAGAACACACACCCATCCTGACCAGGCATCATGTGCACCCTGAACGAAATAATAAATCCGTTAGAATAATTGAACACTATGAAATAATGCTAGAACCACCACACTGCAAGGATTAAGGTGGCTTCATCATGTAACGTACTGCCAAGTACCCTTAAATGAAAAATGAAACTATTGTTTAGCAGACCGGACAGATCATCAGCTGATCTGCCAATGCACCACTGGAATGTGAAGTCTACTCATCCATCATTGGCTATAATATTTTGGAGACAGTAATAAACCATTTTATATTACCTTAATAAGATCCCATAAAGAGTCTTGTCGCTTTTTCACAATATATCTGTGGCGCATGCGATCTCGTGCAATGTCTCGTTGCCAATCGATTGTGTGAAAATCGTCATATTGACCGATTCCAGGGATATCATCGTCACCTGCATAAAATTTAGAATTTTAAAATTACCTAAGGCAGTTTTACTAACTAACTCTTTATTAAGCTTCCCACAAGTGGTCAAATTTTTCAAGTAGTAAAATAGTATAGCCATCATAACATAAGTATAGACTTATTATATCCATATCGGACTCAAATTTTTTGGACTTGATTACCACAAGTTCATCGACGACAAACAGAACCTTTACAAAGTTTGCTTGAGTGTTTTTTTTATATTTAGAAGCAATGAGTTTGCTTCTACCATGTGTGTTACTTTTTCATGAAGGTTACAAAGAAACACTTATGAAAGTCACAGGTTTAATTAAGTAAAGATTGCTTCTGTGTTCAAGGGTAAGACTAAGTCAGAACTGAAAGTCCAAATACTTAACAAGGTTAATAAAGTATTAGTATGGTACTCACCCTGCATTCCTGAAAATATTATTGTGTCCCCTGCAACAATGCAATACGGTTAAACAAATCTCATATTTTAGTCACTTGTAAACAGGCACATTTCTATGACGAACGTAATAAGTATATTAAAACCAATATCACAATATATATTTTACTTAATCTTAAAGTCTACAAAATACTACAATTATGAAGATTTATTAGGAAAAAACATTGTGTGTCGCAGAGTCACAGACGCAGATCAACGTCATAATTGAAACGAAAACGAAAAATGACAAGTGACAACGTCAAATTAGTGTTGCCATAGTACTGTAGCATTTAATATACCAGTTACTAGTCTACCAATATAATTCGTTTTATTATAGACCAGTGTCGATAATTTCTGAAACCAAAAAAAATCATAGTAGGATGAAACCCATTACAAAAGGACGAGAATATAACAAAAATAAAGGGAAAAATAATTTACGGTCGATCTGAGGTCTGGAAGTGGAAAGGGGTGAGTTTTTAAGGGTAAAAAACGGTATATCTCAATTTCCGGCAAAACTACAAGTCCTATGGAAAAAAATTAAATGACAAAGTTGTAGGTAATAAGGAGACCTACAACTTTTGTATTTACACTTTTTTCACATAACCTCAAAATTTATGTGAAAAATTCAAATAACCAAGTTTTTGGTTTTTTATTTTTATCTTATGCAAAACAATTTTTTTTTCACGAAATTTGGTGAAAACTTACCTTTTTATGTCCCAAAGACTGTAATTTTTTTGATTTGAAATATTTATTTTTTCACCTAATTTTGACTTAAAATCGAAAAAACACCTCAAAATTGTAGTGATTAAAAAAAAATCAGAATCGAGTTTTTTTCTTTTCTTTGCATTTTCTGAGAACATTTACCACTGTAATGTATATATTTTTTTACATTATAAGAAAGAAGAGATTTCATCGAACAAAAAACTTCCCGACTATTTTTAAAAAGCTGATATTTTGACGTGAGAATTTTCGATTGAAAATCCCTAATTCTGTTTTTTTCAATTTTAAGTCAAAATTAGGTGAAAAAATAAATATTTCAAATCAAAAAAAATACAGTCTTTGGGACATAAAAAGGTAAGTTTTCACAAAATTTCGTAAAAAAAAAAAAAAAAAATTGTTTTGCATAATATAAAAATAAAAAACCAAAAACTTGATTATTTGAATTTTTAACATAAATTTTGAGGTTATGTGAAAAAAGTGTGAACACTAAAGTTGTAGGTCTCTAAATTACCTACAACTTTGTCATGGAATTCTTTTCCATAGGACTTGTAGTTTTGCCGGAAATCGAGATAAACCGTTTTTTACCCTTAACAACTCACACCCTTCCACTTCCCGACCTCAGATCACCCTTAATTACTTTTCCTTTCATTTTTGTTATATTCTCGTTCTTTTGTAACGGGTTTCATCCTACTATGTTTTTTTTTCACTTTTTACCATTTTCAAAGGCTTTCTCAGCCCTGCTATTATGCAGTGCGGGTAAAATATATATACATTTTGAAGCGATGAATATTTAACAAATTAAAAGCATAGCCTAATTGTGGAACGATAAGTTTACAATAAGAATTACTTTGGTCAACGGGGTCTCCCAAACAAATCGGCCTCCTATAATAATTAGTTGTAGTACAAAATCGGCTGTACAAACGAAAGTTGAGGTTTTGGTAAAGGACGATGGATTTTTTCAAAGATATCATGATTGTTATAGTTCCTGTGTCTTAATTTTACGAGGGCAGCTGACCTCTGTGTACTTTCTAACTAAGAACACTCGACTCTTTGAGACACCAACTAAAGTCACAATGTGTGAAAGTCAACACCTAAATTAGCCCCTCTTGCTTGATGTTTTGCAAACTATAGTTACCTCGGTACAAAACTTATAATTTATAAAAACAATAGTCCCAAGATACCACATAAACAAAAATATCCTAACCTATGACTAATTGCAGAAAGGGCATTCTGCGAAAGTTATACAAGAAAACACAAAACACAAAGAAAGTCCTATGATTTACGCATTATCTATAAACTGGCAAATATTACAACAGAATAATAGATTTTCATCACACCACAGAAGAATAAACCAGTAACACTTTTACCTACTCACATAGTCTTCGGGAACAAGAGGTTCCAAGAGATCATCCTCTTCTATTTCAGTTGGTTCCATCGCCATTACACTAAATAACACAAGTTTCTACTCAATCTACAATCATACTGACTGACCATTGAAAGTACATACTTATCAAATCGATATGGGGCAACATTGCGTTCATATCTGCGTTATCTGAGACATGACTGGAATGGAATAAGTATAAATAGATAACGATGATATTAGACACCTTCCGATGCTGTCAAAATACAATAAATAATAATTTTAGGAAACAACAAGATTTGATATCCCGAATGTTAGCACTTGCATAGAAATATCTAGAGTTTGCCTACTGTGCTGTCCTATTTTATAAAAGTAGTGGAATGGTAACTTCGGAATAATCCCAAAAGGCGACGTATAATGGTATAAGTGGAAGGAAGTATCGGAATTATGATTACTTTCCAGTCCCCTTACCATAGCTACGTAGAACTATTTCCTATTCTGTGAAAGACAACCACAAATACAACGCTTTAATAATAACTTTGTTGGCACTAAAGAGAGTAGGAACACAACGCAGGTAGAGCCACTTGCACTGCCTGTGTCATTGCCATAGTTTCATCGTCAAAATCACTTTAGCCAATTGACTCCCGCTGTTGGGCATAGGCCTCCCCTAACGAACGCCATAACATTCGATTTGTAGAAGTAGTAGTCGCCATAGTTAGCTAGAAGACATTACGTTAAGAAGTTGGCATTATGCGACGAAACGGGATTAAAGTGGACAATCGTATCCTAACACTAAAAATACGTGCACCTAGCTATATTTAAAGTAGGTCACACGCGCATCTAAAATAGATGTAAACTATCGATCGAGGAACGTTCTTAGAAGTCACGTCACAAGTACCTATAATGAAACAATAATATATATCTTATGTTTCTTTAGCTGTATGTTGCAATGTGTAAGAACTAATGAAATAAACTTAATTGAACACTTGCGTATTGAATACTCAAAATCAGCACAATCGGATATTTGTTGATGACTATTATACTTTTCTGGCTAGCAATTAATAATATCTATAGACTATTTGGCAACCAAATAGATACATTAAGCTTAAATTAAACATTTGCGATTATACTGAATGCTGAAAAGTTTTCCCAAGGTTAAATATTCTCAGGCAGAATATTTTTAATTAGTCGAACAGATTCATTTAATTAGCTTCATCCAATAGTTTGGAATAAAATCCCATGCCACATGTTGACAATAAGCTACATCCAGGTAAGTAGTAGGTACATGCATATTGAATGATATATGAAAATGAACACAAAGCAGATACGTTAATTAATTATTATGTCTAAGTAACAATCATGACTCGCAAATGTTAACTATCTTAATGAAGATCGACGTGACGACTATTTTTTCAGATTAAAGTACTGCACTAATGAAGGATGTATGTGTTTACTGTTAGGAACATACTCGTTTACATACGAGGTGCCAGTCCAAGTTAGTCTACCCACTAAAATGCATAGACACAAGCATGAACATTTAAACACTTAACTGAAGTGCTTACCGATAGACGAACTGAAGTACTGAGCGATGTATGCTTAAAAATAGAGTACAAAGTTAGGGATATATATTACTAATTTACAATATGTAGTCCCACTTAGAGTATAGCTCAAGACGTGCTTAAGGAAAGATTCCGCCGTCTTGTTACGTCTAAAAATCTGCATAAAATGATTTTGTTAAACTCTTTTAAAATAAACACATTTCTTTTGTGACTGGGCAATCAAAAACAAATTACCTACAAACGATTGTTTGTGTGAGCCATTATGGAAGATCTTTATTCACAAGATGAAATTCGGATGAAGTATAATATTATCGTAAAACTTTAAATAGTTTAATATGTTATCCTAAATGCAGAATATATGATAATATAATTAATGTACGTAGGTCACACTATAAGTTTTGCGTAACTTAAAAAAACAACATGTTAAAACCAAAATATTATGTTTATTGCTTTTCAAAATACTCTCCTTCACATTTTAAAGATTTTTTCATGCGATCGAACCATTTTTTAATTCAGTAGGACCACAGATCTGAAGGCATGTTTTCTACGTGCTGATTGAACGCTATCACTGCCTCTTCGGAGTTGGTAACAGTGAAACCTCTCATCAAATCTTTGATTTTGGGGAAAATACAGAAATCACAGGGTGCTAGGTCGGGGCTATGCGCAGGATGGGTCACGAGTTGTACTTTTTTGGAAGCTAAAAATTACTTTGTTTTGTTGGCCGTGTGTGAAGAAGCGTTGTCATGATGTAGGAGAACGCGGCTTTTGGGTCGTCTTTCGCGAACTTTTTCTAACACCCTGGGTAAACAAATGGTAGAATACCACACGGCATTAACACTCTTTTGATCTTCAAGTGGAATTGTACAAATGGGAACCGTAGCTGAGAAAAAAACGCGATCATTTTTTTACCAACGTGTCTCGCCTGCCTAACTTTTGTTGGCTTGTTCTCATTTTCAAACACCCATTCACAAGATTGCTGTTTTTTTTCGGGTTCAAAACAATAAATCCACGTTTCGTCTCCTGTGACAATGTCATAAACAGCATTAGAATGTCCGTGGTCGTACTTCAGTAACATCTGTGAGCACCATTCCAAGCGAGCCCGTTTCTGCTCCGCTGTCAGTTCATGAGGGATCCAACGACAACAAAGTTTCCGAACTTTCAATTCTACGTGTAAAATTTTCTGGATTTGATTCATACCAATCCCGAATAGTCCTCGAATTGTCTCATAGGTAATCCGCGGGTTTTCTTCAATTAACCGCTTAACAGTAGCCACATTATTTTCGTTGACGGCAGCTGAATGCCGCCCTTCACGAAATTCGTCATGTAAAGAAACTCGACCTCTCACAAATTCAGCAAACCATCGCCTCACGGTGCTCAAACAAGGTGCTTCTCTCCCAAAAGCATTTTGAAGACGAGCGGCACAGTCTTGCGGAGAGAGAGAGAGAACTTTTAAATCATATTAAATCATCGCTGTAAAATCTTTTCGACTTAATTCCATTTTCGTTGCATATGTAGAACTTTGATGTGTGATAAAAAACAATTGACAAATGATTTCCCGCAAATTGTTGTTTTTTTTACTACGAAGGTTGCAACATTTAAAAAAATATAACATTCGTAATTCAAATAGTTCCGATTAGCTAGAAGTGCAAAACTTTTAGTGTGTCCCATGTATGAGTGATCTGATCATCACCGTCAAACACATTGTCGCCATTCGAGGACTAGTTGGCCAAAGGGGGAAATGCCACCCGATTGCCAGTTCGAAAAAACAACACACTATGGAATGGTAGGATAAACCTACTGTCCTACTATAACGTTTTGACTTTTTCCTACTAAGAGGCCAATGTCTTTTAACAAATTTTTAGCAAGACCACGGCAGCGTAGCAATCTGGTTAACTTAACTGTTAAACTTAGTAGGTATCTAATGCAATAACGCTGGAGCTGTACTTACAATTGCTGCTTGTAGTAGAATTGCGCTGACTATGTTCGTAAAGTTGAAATGTGCCGTGATTAGTGGGGGTTGTGTTCGCACTTGCAGCACCGGCACCTTGCTGTAATCCCGCTGTGATATCTACTAGGTCATCTTCCGGCGGCGAGTGCGAGCCCCTGCCATTGGTGGCATTTGCTCCCTACAAACAAAAGCATATTTATGTTCAGGCACTGGGAGTCCATCGGGAACATTAAAAATAGAACAATAAGGTCCCCAGTCGAAGACACTATTTATACTCTATTGGGAATGCATCAAGTAGGTAAGTACCTAACAGTCGCTAGGAAAAAAGGCGTAATATACATCTGCATAAATGTAGGTCCCGACACCAGTCTATCGTTCAGACGGTCGATAAGAAGTTGGTTACGAATTGTCGATAAGGTTGAAAATCGAACAAAATTAATGATCTGAGCCTGCAGGCGATCTGTCCGTGTGTGGGCTGCGTTAGAACGGCCCCATTTCTTTGCATGGGAAGGGGCATCAGTACCTACTAAGTTTTTCTGTGCCATTATTTTGTCTGTGGTTCAGGCAAACAACGAATTAACTATGGCTTAAAGGTCTTGAAACCAAGCCATAAAATCCAAAATAATAAACGAATTAACTATACCTAATATAGTTTTGTATTTCAAAGCAATGAGTTTGCTTAAACTAGTCTTAAACATTAATACGATAATAGCGCGATCTAGAAATAATGATATGAAACAAAAATTGAATGTCGTTGGTATTAATTGGTCATCGTAGCTCAGTCGGAGGTCAGAGCATTCCCCCTGTAAGGGAAAGGTCGTGCTGGTCTGCCGATGCCATCAGTTTTTGTGATCTGTTTATAATTTCTATCTTAATAACTATACCTACCTAACACTAACACAGTAAGTACCTAGTTTAACGCAAACGATTCAAAAATTGTAGCACTATGTAAGATTATAATAAGGTCTCCTCAACATAATACCGCTCGTACTAGTTCTCTTCAAACTAGAAGGGTGAACGCCTCATAATTGTAAGGGGATATACCATAGATTGTTGTGGTCCGTGGAATGTGGGGAGTGTGGGCAGTGAAAGTGATGGTCAATTTCAATGGCACTGACTACAGTGACTAGCTTTCAGGTTGCCTTTAAGCACGTATCCGTAGAAGCGTCCATTAATCTTGGAGACAAATGTAATTTCAGCACTACCTACATCAGTAACCTAAGGTAGCGTTAAGGTGGTGCAACGCACCATAAAATGTAGGAACAGCAATTCTAACTCCTATTCGTAATGGTCGAGGAGCAGAAAGTGAGAGCAAAACAGCATTATTCGCCAAGGCTCTACATATTGTGTGATTGAGTGCCATTAATCTATTTACACATAATATTCAAACGATCGCAGTTACCTACACTGAACCAACAAACACAAGTGCAACCGGATATTGTCAATAACCCCTTTTATATTGAAATACCATTATGTGGCTAATCTATTTAAATAGTACATACTCCAGGTATAGAGTGAACTTTTAATTTTTACTAAAATTTATGAAAATTTAAAGAAAATTTATTAGAGTAGATTTTGAGAAAAAAATTAAACTTATTTAAGTTGTGTCAATGAGCTTGCCCACTATTAACATTCAAAACGTTTGTGCTAAATTTAAAGGTTCAGGCAGAAGCTTTCCGTACATACATACTATTATAATTGAATCCTTTTTTTCGACTCGGAGATCATGGGAAACACAAAACCGTTTATTGTTTTCAAGATCACAATAATCGATTACACGCAAAACGACCAATACGCATAATGACCAAAGGCCAATTCTCAGAACGACCAATACGGTTAACTTTGAGGGTTGGACTTTGCAATAAAATTCCATTCTGAGACACTGGCTTAGATCCAAATGTAATGTATAAATTATTTTTTGATTCTTTTTACAACGAGTTCAACTCCATATTCAAGTCTAAGGAGGTCATGATTAGTGGTAGTCCTACTTTCAGTGAATGGGCCACTGAGGGTATACACAAAAGTAGACAAAATCTTTATGAACTATACTCAGAAAGACAGCTTAACAGATCAGATTTTAATTCAAATATGCTACTACATAATGAGCAGTATGGATTCACAAGAGGTCGTTCTACCATTCACGCATGGGTAACATTTCAGAAGCATATTTTCAATGCCTGGGAGAATAAGCAAGATGCCATTGGTATATTTTGCGATCTCTCCAAAGCTTTTGATTGCGTTGAACATAATACCCTATTACGGAAACTCAATTATTATGGTATCAGAGATTCGGCCCTGGACCTAGTTGCCTCATACCTCAGTGATAGAATTCAACATGTTGATATCAATGGTAGTCGGTCTTTAGGGGCTTCTGTAGCTATGGGCGTTTCTATTTTTAGTTTACATTAATGATCTACCGTTCTATGTACAGAATTTGTGCGACATTGTTCTATTCGCCGATGATACATCACTTATTTTTAAAGTTGATCGCAAGCTGAAGAATTTTGACGAAGTAAATAGTTCACTTGCACTAGTTCTGGATTGGTTTACAACCAACAATTTACTTCTGAACGCAAAAAAGACGAAGTATGTTAGATTTAGTATGCCTAATGTTCAGAATTACGGTACTAATATTATTTTGAACGGTGATACCCTTAATCTTGTAGAATCAACCGTATTTTTGGGTATTACTCTAGACAGTAAATTACAGTGGAACGCCCAAATATCGGGTCTTGCAGGGAAACTTAGCTCTGCGGCTTTTGCTATTAGTAAAGTCAGACAGCTCACGAATGTAGAAACTGCCAGGGTGGTTTATTTTAGCTATTTTCACAGTATCATGTCGTATGGAATTTTACTGTGGGGCAAGGCAGCTGATATAGAGATCATTTTTATACTCCAAAAGCGAGCTATACGTGCGATTTATAAACTGAATGCACGAGTTTCTCTTAGAGAAAGATTTAAAGAAATAGGCATTTTAACAGTTGCATCACAATATATATATGCGAATATTATGTTCGTTAAACAGAATATACATATATACAGTGTGAACAGTGACATACATGCAATAAATACTAGAAATAAGCATAAATTGGTTGGGACGTATTATCGTTTACAGAAGGTTCATGACTCCTTTGCAGGATTTGGTGAGTGTTTTTATAACAAAATTCCTCTAAACATTATGAACCTTCCTTTGAATAAATTCAAAGTGGCTGTTAAGACACACCTCCTAAAAAGGCATATTATACTATTAAAGATTATCTAAACGATACAGAGAAATGGCAATGAGTTGCTTGCTCATCACTCGAGCTACATAGGGGCTACTTCTGTTTGAAATGTTGTTTTGTTGCTGAAACTCACTTATTATTGTTAAATTATTATTATTATGATATTGTAAGGTATGGGTACTTTGATATTATGTGGCACCTTTAACTAGTATTTAACTTTTTTTTGTGAATAACAGATTCATAATTTTTAAGTTCACTTGGTCCACACATGGTCACGTACTGCCCTTGCCCTCTTTTTATTGTTGTAACAGAATCATTGTATTTACTGACGAATAAAAAGAGTGGCCGTGAGTTTTTCTTGCCAGGTTCTTTCCTCACAGGCTCTACCTATTGTCTTGCGAATCTGGCGGTAAAAGTAAATGTAGAAGCATTTTCTTCTTCTTCTTTGTTAAAAGCAAACGTTCCTTGTTGTAACGTTATATTTAAATTCAGTAAAGTTAACATAAACACTATCTTAAAAACTTTTAAATCTTTAAATATCAAGAAAACAGCTGACCTCTGGGGCATCTCTGTGTATTTCGTAAATTCTTTTATTAAAATGGTTGCTCCTGAACTAGTAATAATATTTAATAATTGTGTTGATAGTGGTGTGTTCCCTGATTTAATGAAATCTAGTAAATTAATTCCCCTGTTTAAATCGGGTAGTACTTCAGATCCGTCCAATTTCCGTCCCATTTCTGTACTACCTAATAATAATAATAACAAAAAAAACAAAAACACCGCTGACAGGTTGACGTCTTTCATATCGTTTTATATTGTAATTTAATTTTTTTGGTTCAATTTATTACAATAGATCCGTTTTCAGAATCATTTTACACCATTATAAATAGCTAATATATATATCACACTTGAAAATTATAAGGAATAACAAGAAAAACAGAATAAATTACCAACACAACAATGATGACAATTTGAACAATTTGACAACTCCGACAATAAGAAATATGAACAAAATTTTTACATGAATTACAATTTAAGATCAAAAAGACGAAAAGCGGAAACAACCAACGCACAACTAAGATCTGCGCCCGTCTCAACCCGTCGGCTGCCTCCTCCAGTACCTCTGAAAGTGACGAGTACGTCACTCCGAGATGTAGCAGTGCGTCGAGTGATGAGATTGGGCCCTCGACGCCGTCGCCACCAACACCTGCGCGACGGAGATGTCGACCACCACCGGCCAGCTTGGAGACCCAAATGGGGCATGCCCCACTCTCAGTGGCTCCCGCTATCGGTGGTGTAGTGCGTCGCATGAAGTGGACACCAATAATAAATGAACATGTCATGCGTGCGTACTATGAGGCCACAGACGGGGAAACTAACCTGACAGCGTATCGTTCTAGGATGCTTCCTCTGTTTCAGGTTCTTCAACCGACAGTTACCGTTACCGTTCAACGACTTTCGGATCAGGTGCGGGCTATCCAACGATGCAAATTGTTGGATCAATCTGTGCTTGATCGGCTGCGCCTGGATGTATTATCTACTCGTCCAACTCCTGTGTCAACGATGGCACCGTCGCCTGTAGCACAAACGGTTTCGATTAGTGCGACTTCAGTCGAGATTACACTTGACACAGAAGATGATACAAGTGATATATCTATTCAGGTAAGTGAGCAATTAAGGAGTACTTTGGAGGATGTGATCTTACAGGTTACAGGTTTACACCTCAATCTAGACCACGTTTACCACGCTTGCCCACTCATAGGCGAAATCTGACGTTGATGGGAGCCCTAAATGCATTGCTAGCTCCGTACCTACAGACTAGCAATGATTTGCTAGATACTCACTCGATCCTCTACTGTGGAGCTATTGCCGCTTGTCGTGTTGCACGCGTTAAATTCCCCGAAGTTAACCGTGCACCACGACCGGATGGTGTTCCTGCATGGCAGGCGAGAATCGAGCGACGTATCGGCACATTTAGGGCTCTCATTGCAAAGCTAATCTGCTTCAGCCGGGGAAATAATCGTCCCCGGGTCATGCGTTTTGTGGCTCAGGCATTTGCTGGGACTGGTATTAGTTCCCAGCAATACTTAACCAACGTCACGGAACGTATTGACTTTCTGAAGCAGAAAGTATATGCATGGGCAAGTCGTATTCGTCGTTATAGAGAGCGTGTGGATAGATACTGGCAGAATCGTATCTTCCAAAGCGATCAAAGGAAGGTGTACCGAGTGTGGGAGGGAACTAGGCAACGTTTGAGCGACGGGCAACTGCCAGATACTCACGCCATGAATCAATTTTGGCGTGACATATGGTCGGTGCCCGTCGAACATTCGGAGGGTAACTGGATCAGTGTTGTTGAGCGAGAATGCGATAACATCGAGCCCATGGAGTCTATTACAATAGACTCCGAAGACGTCAGTTGTGCAATGCGTACGGCACCGAACTGGAAAAGTCCTGGGCCGGACGGATTGCACAACTTTTGGATAAAGTGGGTTCGTAGTTCGCATGAACGCTTGGCAACACAGTATCAAGAAGCCCTCGAGTTTGGTTCCTTACCCGCTTTCATGACCACTGGCATCACCTTCCTGCTCCATAAATCAGGTAGTACCACGGAACCTAAGAACTACAGACCTATCACTTGCTTACCTACCATCTACAAGCTCCTTACATCTATTCTGAGAACTAAAATAAACTCACATATAATGTCAAATAACATCTTAAATAGTGCTCAAAATGGATGTAGGGCTGGGTCACGTGGTACTAAGGAGCTACTCCTTATTGACATGGCCATTAGCCAACAGGTTAAGCGGAGTAGGGGCGCCCTCTCTACTGCCTGGATTGACTACAAGAAGGCCTATGATTCGGTGCCTCATTCATGGCTGGGGAGGATTTTAGAGTTGTATAAAATTAATCCGACTCTTAAATCCTTCTTAGTCTCGTGTATGGGGCAGTGGACCACAGTCCTTCGTCAACCAGGTAGTGGCGAGTGCGCTTCTGGTCCGCGTGACACGATTAGGATTGAGCGTGGTATATTCCAGGGCGACAGTTTGAGTCCATTGTGGTTCTGTTTAGCACTGAATCCACTTAGCACATTGCTGAAGGATTCAGGGCTAGGCTATCGGTTTCGTAGAGGGGGTGAGGTTATTTCTCACCTGATGTATATGGATGACCTCAAACTATTTACACTGAAACACCAAGATTTGGTGGCATTATTAAAAACTACGGAAGGTTTTAGTAATGCCATTAAGATGGAGTTCGGTGTTGATAAGAGTGCGGTCATGCATGTACAGCGGGGGAAGGTTGTAAATTCACCGAATTTACAACTTTCTGAGATAATAACTCTCAGATCTCTCACCGAGACCGAAACATACAAATACCTAGGTATGTCAGAGTCATTGGGTATAGCGGTAGAGGATATTAAGAAATCGGTGAAAGACCGTTTTTTTGGCCGCCTGACAAAAGTTCTTAATAGTTTTTTGTCTGGGGGTAACAAAATGCGGGCTTTCAACGGTTGGGTAATGCCTTTATTGTTGTACTCCTTTGGCATACTTAGGTGGACTCAAACGGAACTAGACGCCCTGGATAGGCGAGTCCGTCAACAACTGACATTGCATCGAATGTTACACCCACGATCTTCTGTCATGAGACTGTACATTCCACGGAAGTTGGGGGGTCGAGGATTTTTAAATGCCAAGAACCTCCATAACCGTGAAGTGTGCAGTCTGAGGAATTACTTCCTACAGAATGGGTGTGGCATTCATTGCGATGTTGTGATGGTTGACAAGGGCCTGACACCTCTCTCCTTGGCTAACGAGAACTGGCGTAAACCAAAGGTGCTAGGTACTGAAGACCGTAGGGACGTATGGAAGAGTAAGGAGCTACACGGGCGGTTCTACCGGGTCTTAACAGGACCCGACGTAGACCTGCTCGCTTCGGTGAACTGGCTGCGTTTCGGTGACCTCTTTGGGGAAACTGAAGGTTTTGCCTGTGCAATTGCAGATGAGGTTATCAAGACGAACAACTATAGGAAATATATCATTAAGGACGGTACGGTCGACATTTGTCGAGCATGCCACCGTCCTGATGAATCACTTCGCCACATTATTTCCGGTTGTTCGTATCTTGCTAACACCGAGTACTTGCATAGGCACAATCAAGTGGCCAGGATCATCCACCAGCAACTTGCTCTTCAATACGGCCTTATTGAGTCCGAGGTACCGTACTATAAGTACACACCAGAGCCAGTTCTCGAGAATGGTCGTGCATTGCTCTACTGGGACCGATCAATCATCACGGACAGGACTATTGTTGCCAATAGGCAATCGATCAAAAATATCGTGTTGGTTGATCGGGCTCAGCGCCGGGCGGTGCTCGTCGATGTCACCGTCCCACATGACGAGAATCTCGTTAAGGCAGAGAAGGACAAACTTTCTAAGTACCTCGATCTGACCTTCGAGATAACCGCCATGTGGGACGTAGACTCGACGATCATTGTCCCGATAGTCGTTTCGGCAAATGGACTAATAGCGAAGAGTCTCGATCAACATCTCAAGAGACTCTCGCTAGACTGTTGGATCAAGGGTCAGATACAGAAGGCTGTCGTCCTCGACACGGCACGCATCGTTAGGAGGTTTCTCAGTCTGTGACCTCTACCGCTGGTAGTTTGGGCCCTGCTCCGCTACTGGTGGTGGTCTGACATGGATTTTTTTATAATATTATATGTAATTTTTCATATAAATATTGTAAAAAAAATTATGTTAAGAGAATAATTTGAATAAATGAGTATAATAATAATAATATTTTTTTCAAAAATTTTACTAAATGTAAGTAAAATTTTTGAAAAAATTATGCTTAATCAAATGCAAAATCACTTTAACGTTAATAAACTATTACATACTAAACAATTCGGTTTCACTCGTGGTCGGTCCACCACTGATGCCGGAATTAAATTATTAGAGTGTATATACAGGGCCTGGGATGAGTCATATGATGCTTATGGTGTATTCTGTGACTTATCTAAGGCCTTCGATTGCGTTCAGCACCAGACGTTAATTAAGAAACTTGATCATTACGGAATCCGTGGGACGGCCTTGAATTTCGTCAATTCTTACTTAAGTGATAGGGTCCAGAAAGTAGTGATCAATGGTAAACAGTCACCTGGTTCTCCTGAAGCAATGGGGGTACCGCAGGGTTCAATTTTGGGACCTTTTCTTTTTCTAGTATATATTAATGATCTCCCTCACCTCATAAGAGACGACCACGAGGTAGTTTTGTTTGCTGATGACACTTCTTTAATATTTAAAGTTAAACGTGGACAGCGCGAACTTGACGATGTAAACATTGCCCTCTCCAGGATAGTCTAGTGGTTTTGTGCTAATAATTTAGTATTAAATGAAAATAAAACTAAATGTGTAAGATTCACCTTACCTAATATAAGACTTGTTAAAACCAGTGTTAAGGTTAGGGATGATATAATAGAATTGGTCGATGACACTGTCTTTCTGGGCATAACGTTAGACTCCAAATTGCAATGGGGCCTCATATCGGGAAAATTTCAGCCAGGATTAGTTCTGCAGCCTATGCTGTCAAAAAGATCCGACAACTTACAGACATTAAAACGGCGCGTCTTGTCTACTTCAGCTACTTCCACAGTATCATGACATATGGCATACTACTGTGGGGTAACGCTGCCGACATTGAATGCATCTTTGTGTTGCAGAAGTGGGCTGTCCGGACTATCTATGGTATGGGGTCTCGGGAGTCATTAAGAGATAAGTTTAAGCATATTAACATCCTTACAGTGTATTCACAGTATATTTATGAAATTTTATTGTATACCCACAAGAACAAAAGTAAATTTATGAAAAATAGTGATAATCATAATCTAAACTTAAGAAATAAGGATAAACTGGCTGTTCCTAAATTTAGGCTTCATAAAGTGAGTAATTCTTTTGCGGGGAACTTTATTCGAATGTACAATACATTGCCAACCGAAATAGCAAATTTATCTGTCAATAAATTTAAAAATCTTATAAAAAGTAAATTGTGCCATAAAGCTTATTATAGTATTAATGATTTCTTAGATGACAAGGCTGCCTGGTTGTAACACGAATTGCTCCTTTCTAAATAACTCTGTATTAAATTTAAGATGAAATATTTTGAAAAATGCCGAACTGAGTTTCTTGAGGGCTCTTCTTAGTCTCGTTGCATTTTGGAACCCTCGGTAGAGTCACACCAACTTTGACGAATCTACATAATTTTCTAAAAATTTCAAAGATAATAAACGTTATTTTATTTTATTTTAACGACGAATACGCAAAATTACCAATACGCATAATGACCAAAGGCCAATTCTCAGATTGACATATACGCAGAACGACCAATACGCTTGACGACGAATACGCAAAATGACCAATACGAATAATGACCAACGGCGGTTTCTCAATCAAAAAAGAAAAAGTCATGGAAAATAAACTTCGAAAGAAAGAATTTTTAGCCTATGCCAACTTGCGCATACGTTAACGAACAAGTCAATTTGTACGCTGACGCGAAAAAACAATCCTCAAGAACTGCCAAATGGTTAGTTTCTTTTCATAGAATTCAGGGCTCCTATACAACAGACATGATTTTTTGCCTGTTTTTGGTCCCAAAATGCCAACTTGAGAGGGCGCCGCACACACATCTCACGTTAAAGATCATCGACCTCCATGATCGGGGCCTGAGAATGGCAGGATAGTCACCCGCCGTCCTTACAGAAGTAGGCTAGAAAGGTCGCGTGGTGCGGGGCCTCAGTCCCGCAGCACGCTTTAAGATTCACTCACCGACGCGGGATAAAACCCTAACTCAACGACGCGGGATTCTCATCCCGACCAAACCCCCGAAGAGGCCACACAGGTGGTCAAAGTCCGACAGGCACCATTGTAAATACCTTCTGCGTGCGTCCAGAGATGCCTGGCAACGGACGTGGAAGCAGCCACAGCCATGGGCCGCGGAATTAAAAAAAAAGTTGACTAGCGGACGCTCGCGAGAAATATGTTTATGGTTCTCAATTCCCGCGAGAACAATTACCGGGAAATAGCCTATATTTTACAATATTACATCAGCTATCTGACAGTGCCAGTCCCGTTAATTCAGTCCAACCGTTTCAGAGATTACCCGGAACAAATGGACAGAGACAATTTTTTTTAAACATTGCATTTCTTATATGCAATGTTTAAAAAATATATTGTAGCACGGGGACTTTTCTCTGGTACCATAATCGCCTCACAGAGGGCACCACTGTAGAACGGGGTAGTGGAGTAGGGTACACAAAGAAGTACTCGGAGCGTAGTTTTACGTACTATAATAATCAAAAAATATAGCCTCTGACATCCGGCTTTCCTACGAGCGCCCTCAAGTAGGTATATAGCACCCAGCAGGGGAGGATGGCCATATACCGTCCTTGAGTCAGTCCCAAGAGGTCACATGGATACTCAAGCAGTGGTTGAGGTATCCAGCACACGCTCCTAGTCCCTACTCGTAGCAAGGAATTCACAACAATATCAATAATATGCCGAGGAGGTCATTAACCCTTCGAGAATCTTGACACCGACTTCTAAAATTACGGGTAGCGCCATCTAGTTCCGTCTTCGGTACTAATGTAGTAGAACGTACTAGAATAACGAGTGACGCAATCTGTTGATCTTCGGTGGTAGTCTCGTTACAACACTCCCCCTATCTCCATGCAGTCGTCCCGACAAATAGGAGATGTAAGGTTACTATTAGTTCTTGATGCGCGGTCTTCCGCGAGCATATAAATTGAAGCCTGGAGACGGTTCCGTCTTCCAACATCGTTTGGAGTCCTTAGTTTACGTCCAAAAGTAGACTTTTCTATAAGGATCCTCTTCTTCTCAATGAATAGTGAGTCTTCCCTTGTAGTAACACTCGTAGCACGTAGCAGCAGATGACGTCACGGACTTCATAGTCGCCGATGACGATGACGTCACGAATTCCACAGCGCTGTTGATGTCACCAACAAGAGAGGCCCACCTGTTGGGCTGCCAGTGTAGAATGTTGTCTTTTCTCTGGTACCATAATCGCCTCACAGAGGGCACCACTGTAGAACGGGGTGGTGGAGCGGGGTACACAAAGAAGTACTCGTAGGATGGGATACAGGAAATATAATAAACAAAAAAATATAGCCTCTGACATCCGGCTTTCCTACGAGCACCCAGCAGGGGTGGATGGCCGTATACCGCCCTTGAGTCAGTCCTAAGAGGTCACATGGATACTCAAGCAGTGGTTGAGGTATCCAGCACACGCTCCTAGTCCCTACTCGTAGCAAGGAATTCGCAAGTCGCAACAATATCAATAATATGCAGGACAGGTCATTGACCCTTCGAGAATCTTGACACCGACTTCTAAATTTACCCGTAGCGCTGTTGATATCACCAACAAGAGAGACCCACCCGTTGGGCTGCCAGTGTAGAACGTGGTCTTTTCTCTGGTACCATAATCGCCTCACAGAGGGCACCACTGTAGAACGGGGTAGTGGAGCGGGGTACACAAAGAAGTACTCGTAGGATGGGATTCAGGAAATATAATTAACAAAAAAATATAGCCTCTGACATCCGGCTTTCCTACGAGCGCCCTCAAGTAGGTATATAGCACCCAGCAGGGGTGGATGGCCTTATACCGTCCTTGAGTCAGTCCTAAGAGGTCACATGGATACTCAAGCAGTGGTTGAGGTATCCAGCACACGCTCCTAGTCCCTACTCGTAGCAAGGAATTCACACCAATATAAATAAAATGTAGGAGAGGTCATTGACCCTTCGAGAATCTTGACACCGACTTCTAAATTTACCGGTAGCGCCATCTAGTTACGTTTTAGGTACTAACTCAGTAGTACGATATGGAATGGCGAGTGACGCAATCTCTAAAATCTTCGGTGGTAGTCTCGTTACAACTCTCCCCCTATCTCCATGCAGTCGTCCCGACAAATAGGAGATGTAAGGTTACTATATGTTCTTGGTCTGGAGACGGTTCTGTCTCCCAACATCACGTCAGTGTTGACGTGGGTACTTCTATTATAGCTGATATCCTTAATTTGCGTCCAAAAGTTAGACTTTCTGTAAGGATTCGCTTCTTGTGGTTCGAATAGTGAGTCTTCTCTTGTAGTAATACTCGTAGCACATAGCAGCAGATGACGTCACGGACTTCGTAGTCGCCGATGACGATGACGTCACGAACTTCGCAGCTACCGATGACATCACGAATTCCACAGCGCTATTGATGTCACCAACAAGAGAGGCCCACCCGTTGGGCTGCCAGTGTAGCACGTTGTCTTTTCTCTGGTACCATAATCGCCTCACAGAGGGCACCACTGTAGAACGGGGTGGTGGAGCGGGGTACACAAAGAAGTACTCGTAGGATGGGATACAGGAAATATAATAAACAAAAAAATATAGCCTCTGACATCCGGCTTTCCTACGAGCGCCCTCAAGTAGGTATATAGCACCCAGCAGGGGTGGATGGCTGTATACCGCCCTTGAGTCAGTCCTAAGAGGTCACATGGATACTCAAGCAGTGGTTGAGGTATCCAGCACACGCTCCTAGTCCCTACTCGTAGCAAGGAATTCACAACAATATCAATAATATGCCGAGGAGGTCATTAACCCTTCGAGAATCTTGACACCGACTTCTAAAATTACGGGTAGCGCCATCTAGTTCCGTCTTCGGTACTAATGTAGTAGAACGTACTAGAAAAACGAGTGACGCAATCTGTTGATCTTCGGTGGTAGTCTCGTTACAATATGCATTTAGTGAAAAGCTGTAACTTTGGAATTACGGAAAGACACTTCAAGTTTATTATCTGTATGGAGGTACCAAAAAAATCCTCCGTGCACGAGTCAGACGCTTTTTTTTATTCTGCGGCCCAAGGGCGCGGTAGCTCCATCGCCCAATTGCTGGTCGCCCCGGGCGAAACGACGCATGTAAATTACACGATAATTATACTGATAGGTCATTTTACGTATGTGTCATTTTAGGTATTGGTCAAAATGTCAATGTGACAATATGCGGTAATTATACTGATGGGTCATTTTACGTATGTGTAATTTTAGGTATTGGTCAAAATGCCAATGTGACAATATGCTGTAATTATACTGATGGGTCATTTTACGTATGTGTCGTTTAGTGTATGTGTCATTTAAAGTTTTGGTCAAAATGCCAATGTGACAATATTCAAATGCGTCATTACGCGATTCAGGATTGGTCATTATGCGTGTGAACGAATCTAATGTACTTTTTGACTATGAAATGAATATAAGTGGAATATTTTATTTATTTATATACTTTAGTGAAAGTTTAAGTCTTTCGAAGATTATATCTTCAATAATTGCTAAATAATACAAGACTCCAATCGTTATTAAAGTTATCCATGTTTACCGTCAAGGAACTTTTGGCTACGGAAGGTCTCATAACAATTTTTAGATGCACGTCAACGTCGTTCCTTTCATCTTCAATCACGCGGTCTATACAATGCAGATATTGTATTGTCCACAAACTACCAGTTTCAGTTCAATTGCACAAACATAATGGCGTTAAGGATAATGCAATTCGAATCAAAAATCAGAAGAGCCCAGATGCCCAAGAGGAAGACAAAGAAGGCTAATAAAAATAAACGTATAAATACCAACATGTGTCAGAGGACTTATTGCAGGTGCACCTAATAGTTTGTGTGTCATTCCAATGCAGTGTTAAATAATAAAATCAAATGCTTGGTACGACACGACTCTTCCCACTGGCGGAAAACACTTATCTGCACCGTGCATGCGGGGTGCTGTAATTTGTCAAATTGAGTGGACGTATAGGGCCCTCATAAACTATCCAATCAGTGTTCATGTATTCTGAAGACTCAATATTTTGTTGCAATTTATTTATCTGCCTGTGCAATGGCTGGTTGCCTATTACAAGCGGCTCTGAAACTATATTCAGGAATTGCTATCCAATTGCTACATATAATACATTCGGAGAAATACCGTTTTTTTTTTTTGACCAGCCATTCTGACGTCAGGATGACTGGTTGCCACCGTGTTCAGAATGAAGGATGCAAAATTTCTAAAAGTATGTTACATGAATAATTGCTTACTAATTGCTACAATCACGAATTTAAATTTCTGCTTCATACATACATTATATAAAAAATATAGCGTTTATTAAAAATTATACGATGTGAACGCCTGCACGATTTGAACAAGACGCAGTCATAAAAAAAATTGTTGCCTTTTCAAATTTATTAGGTATAATTTTAAATGAACACTATATTTTTTTATCTAATGTATGTATGAAGCAGAAATTTAAATTCGTGATTTTAGCAATTAGTAAGCAATTATTCATATAACATACTTTTAGAAATTTTGCGTCCTTCATTCTGAACACGGTGGCAACCAGCCATCCTGACGTCAGAATGGCAGGTTATAAAAATATTGGTATTTCTCCGAATATATTATATGTAGCAATTATTGAAGAAGTTAAGCAAATATAAGCAATTGGATAGTAATTCCTGAATATAGTTTCAGAGCCGCTTGGTATAGGCAATCAGCCATTCTGACGCTAACTATTATTATTATAATATGCAAAATGGCAGCCGCTTTACGGAAAATGTCAAAGTTCAAAGATCGAAGTTCAAAGTGGGTTTCAAAAGGCTCATTAGTTAATGTGAATGATATTACCACGCCACGTGTTACCCTCTATACGCACACATTTTACTAGTAATTTTGTTGGTCTCACTTAATATCAAGAACATCAGTCTATATAAGTCTTCAGTCACGGCCTCGTGCGTCAGACGATGCACACAATGGAGACATATTTAATTTATATTAGACCCCGGTGGTCTGAATGTACCTACCCTTGGCTCCATGGTTTTTCTGCGGCAACGGACAACGGATGTGAGAGCGGCAGCGGTCTTGAGCAGCGGAATTTTAAAAAAAGGTTCCATGGTTTTTCTAACAAGTCCTATTGCAATGGGTTACTTTTAGGGAAAATGAAGAACTTCATACAACTTATTTTACCCTATCATTCATTGACAGCATACATTACTCATCCATGTATATTTATGAGCCAAATAAAATACACTTAAGTGGGCGCGTATTAGTTAATATGGGTTTCATGTTGTATCGTTGATTTAGCTATTATATTATTTGCATGAATTACACGCTTCACTAACTTCAACCGGGAGTAAGGAGGATAGGATAGGTTATATTTAAGAATGTTCTTCTTTCCTTTTGCAGCATATAAAAATATTTGATTTGATTTCGTTTAAAGAAAGAAGAATACACATATTAAACCAAAACAGGTCTAGCAGGCCGTTGGGTACATTTATGAAATTATGTGCTATCTAATACCTACTTTAAAATCAAGTTATACCAAAACCAGATCAAAAAATAAATTATAAATAATTCTATTAGATATCTGCAGTGTATAATTCTGAAGTTCTCGTTTAACATAAACCATAATATACGTATATTTTACTTACATATAAGGTTTCATAAGAAATAATTCGCTCAATTGTCACTCACAATACTCCCCCGTTTCTTAGAATGAGGAATATTCTATTACTCGTTCACAAACGTAGAGGCGTAATACTGCTGGAGGTTCTCAACTCAGTGGACGACTCACAAGCGGGGCAAAAAATCAATACCTATATCAGAGCAGGGGTGGCGAGAAACAGCCATAGATTAAAATGTGACATTATCGTGTACATTGCTAGAGCACTACTAGTTCAGCAAAATAATTATGTCCGTGTTTTTTCTATCAAAGGGATAATATAACTTTAGAAAACACACGATATATAATATATTGAAGAATATGCAGGTAGGTACTTAATTTCGTCCCTATAATACAGAAAGGGTTAGTTTTAATAATTCTTAACTACTACCAAACATGAAAAAAAAAATTTAGATAGAAATTATAAATCACAAACACACAGTGCTTTTTAGTCTACTTGTACCAGGCGGCAATGCCCGCCTGCTTTTACCGCGCACACCGTACGGTGCTACTACGAGAAAGCTAGGAGCGAATGCCGCGCGGCCATGCCGGCGGCATTGACTATAATTTTGACATAATTTAAAACCTGCGAAGATAGCAATAGTCTATTGACATTTACCTGCTAGTGTTTAGTGTAATTTTATTTTATTTACGCCTAAAAGAAGTCTCAGACACATGATCATACTTGCGTAGGCCAAATATAATTCTAAAACAGACATTTTGAAGACGCTCAAGCTATCAAGGTGCTCTTCCGTGAGGTCAAGATAGCTGACGACGGCATAATCAAGAAGTGGGAGCAATAGAGACTGTGCCAGCGTAACTTTAGTAGCTGTTGGAAGGAGATTTCGCAGCCTGCGCAGTGAGCCATTTGATGCAAAGATTTTGCGTCAAACCTCCTGCACTTGGCGATCCCAAGACATCGTACTATCCAAGTAAATACCCAAGTTCTTTACACTGTTGCTTACTTCGATCGGAGTTCCGTTGAAGATAACTTGGGGTAACTGTGACAAGTCGATGCGTGACATCGTCCTTAGGCCGCCTATGAGAATCACCTGGATCTTTGCGGGGTTCATTTGAAGCCCATGTCGAATGCTCCAATCACAGATTATCTCCAGATCCAGGTTGATCGTTGTAAATGCTTCGTATAAATTCTCCGGTGGCACTTGTGTATAAATTTGGATAAAAATGGCCGCCGCACAAGAACAAGCTAATTTTATGCTTTTTTTTTACTCCGCATTCTCTGGATCTGATCTGGTGAGAGATATCCAATCTTTGCTTTTTTATTTGCTAGGGACGAGGTTCAAATGCCGCGCATTACGGCATTTCATTCTTTTTCCAATTTTCTTTAGTGAAACTTTTTACTGTATTGATTCTAAGTGGTACTAGTTTTAATAAATTTAATTATATAGTATTCTAAGTTTAATTTAGAAAGCTAAGATGTATTTTTAGATACCTTCGGCAAGGCAATTGTGACCCCTACGGTCAAAACCATTCGATAGCGGTGCACCGATCATTATTTAAAATGTCGAATATTAGCTACCGGTCAAAACGACTGACTTTATTTTCATTCTGTTAGTTGCAGAATTCTGGAATTTTCTTATAGGATGTTAATGGTAGGCGATTACCAATAAATTGTCAAATTTAACTCATAAATGTGTTTGTTTCTTGAATTATCACCTATAGTCGAGTCAATGAAGCCGTAATACAGGCAATCTTCGAAAGTCTTCGGAAACAGCTCCGATTTGGATCATTTTTGTTTTTTTTATATTATTTAAAATCAGAAATATTGCAGAGGGGGGAAATAATTATTTGTATTGTTTAAACAATATGTAAATTATTTATGCAAGGAAACAAGTTTTTAGCTTTCTAATGTTTTATGAACTCGAAAAAATAACACTAAACAAGTATGTAATTTTGTGATTTTTTTTTATTATTTTCAAAAAGAACATCAAATTTTGATCATTTATTTGTATATTAGGCGTCTGTCAAGTGAAGTACTATGGTTAAAGTGTCTCTCAATTTTAAATCCAAGAGTGTCATAAATTAGTAAGAATTAACTTAAAAAGTGCAAAAATACATAGTAATTATTGATGTTGCACTATTGTTAATAACTATTTATGGACTCTTTTACCCCACGACGAAACTTTTGAAATGATTGATTTTCACAAAAAAATCTAATCCGAGTGTACATTTACGTAAGTATTTACATAAAAAATAATGATCACCAAGTTTTCTTTAATTTTTTCATTATTGAAATAAAAAACATTGTTATTATTGATTTTGCACTGTAACAACAACACTGTAATAACTATTTAAGGACTCTTTCCCCCACGACGAAACTTTTGAAATGATTTATTTTCACAATAATTTCTATTCCGAGAATACGACATACATACATACATAAAATCACGCCTCTTTCCCAGTTGGGTAGGCAGAGACCACGGATTTCCACTTGCTACGATCCTGGCATACTTCTTTCGCTTCTTCAACTTTAATTAATATTTCACTAAGGTTTCAAGTGGAAATCCGTGGTCTCCGCCTACCCAACTGGGAAAGAATCGTGATTTTATGTATGTATGTATGTCGTATTCTAGGAAATGTACACTTAAAGGAAATTCGTTCTCAAATTTTTATCAGTTTTTGTTAATAACTTTGTAATGTTTAATTCTACGACAAAAAGTAGTAGAACAAAGTTGTAGAAAAGTTAATTTGCGACAAAAATGTGGTCGCAATTTTTTTGTGCGATGAATAGTTTGCCCGATAGAGCGCGATAACTATTTGCAACCCTTTTTCAAGATGGTGGAAAACCCATAAGGGTTGGGACCTCACAAACTTGGATTTAGCTTCACACTACACCCCCCTTGATATCTAAAACATAAAATAGCGTCCTCTGACTTTTGCACAGTTAGCCCCAAAAAATGTAACATTTCAATGGACTAATATTGTTTAAATAATGAATAGAATAATGCAATATTTCTGATTTTAAATAATATAAAAAAACTAAAATTTTAAAACAAAAATTATCCAAATCGCAACTGTTTCTGAGGACTTTCGACGAAAAATCTTCATTGACGCGACTACTACGGCAGGTATGTCAACAACAGTACGGCCTTTGAACCAATAGTTTGGTGCATCTGTCGACTGTGTGTCAACTTTGCCAAAATGGACAACTTTGCCCACTTCTCCCCAGCTGCTCCCCTATCGCCCCTTACGCTACATAATATCTACCTCAAATAGTCCCAATTATTTATTTCGTTTTAGATTTGTAATCTGCCTTTCAACCTTTAGAAACTTGAACTTGAACAAGAAAAATAAATAAATAAAAACTTGCTCTATTATATGTGTTCTTTAAAAGCAAAAGTCAAACTCGTTAAGGTACGAACATTCTACAGTCCGTAAAATATTTGTTGATCTTATCGATCCCGCCCGAGTCCGCATTTTGTGTTGATAAAATAGATATTCTCTATTAATTTAAATTGGGAGTGGTATGACAGGTAATGACTGTACTGTTAAGAAATTCAGAACTTCATAGGCGTGATTTTACTAACAACAGATCGATCACGAGATAGTTGTTTTAAATATAAGTAGGTTTGACCCTGTTATACCTTGTTTGATAGCAGTAGACCGATGTTGAAGAAATTTTTTGTGTGTGTTCAAGGGGATTTGAGAATGGTTTAGATTCACAATTTGGTTCTTTTTTTTAGCGGTCCATGTACAGTAGAATTACATATATAAAGACTAGCGGACCCGACAGACGTTGTCCTGCAAAAAAAAAGAACCAAATTGTGAATCTAACTAAACCATTCTCGAATACCCTTAATACGAGTATAAAGAAGATAGCGGACCCGACAGACGTTGTAATTGAACTCCTCCTAAACGACTGGACCGATGTTGATGAAATTTTTTGTGTGTGTTCAAGGGGATTCGAGAACGGTTTACATTCACAATTTGGTTCTTTTTTTTAAATTTTTGCAGAACAACGTCTGTCGGGTCCGCTAATATATACATATATATATATTCGGTTATATATGCTGGTGTATATTTTCCTTTGCTGACAACCCTAACGTTCGATTTATGTTTTATGTAAACAAAAGAATGTGCTTTAATTAACGTCGATGTGCAAGTTCTGTATGTCAGTACTATTCCCTTATTATGTGCCTATAAGTACAACACAGATAATATAATATAATCCTTATACAGATATACGAACAGGAACAAAATACGGTTGCAGGTTCTACATACATACATACATATGGTCACGCCTCTTTCCCATAGGGGTAGGCAGAGACTATGGAATTCCACTTGCTACGGTCCTGGCATACTTCTTTCGCTTCTTCCACTTTCATAACTATCTTCATGCACGCTCTCCGGTTCTGGGTGCTCTTGACCTGACCTTTGGTCAAAACATCTCCGATTTGGTCGAAGTACGTTCGCCTAGGTCGACCCTTACCTGCCTGTCCATTCACGCCCGCCTTATGTATCTGTTTCGTCAATCTTCTTTCATCCATCCTTTCTACGTGCCCGAACCATCTAAGCATCCCTTTTTCTATCTTACTCACTACATCTTCTGATACACCGCAAAGTTCTCGTATCTCGCTGTTCCTCACTTTCTCAACCAATGTCACCCCAGTCATACTTCACAAACTTCTCATTTCCACTGCATTTATTTTACTTTCATGCTTCTTCTGCCAAACCCAATATTCACTTCCATACATAAGTGTAGGGACCAGCACTCCTCTATGAACAGCCAGCCTAGCCCTCCGGGCTGGCTGTTCATAAAGTTATGCAGAGCCCCATTCACTTGATTTCCTGCCGTAACTATTCTTTCAATGTCGTCGTCACATCTTCCATCCCTTGTAAACTTGGACCCTAAACACACAAACTCTTTCACTTGCTCCACTCTTTCTCCTTCAATAACAATCGCACAGTTCGACATACTTTCGTCTCGTTCAAATACCATTACTTTCGTCTTACTTGCGTTTACTTTCATTTCCTTCCTTTTCAAAGACTCATTCATAATATCAACCATCACCTGCAACTCCTCCGCCGATGACGCAAGTATTACCTGGTCATCAGCATATAAGAGGCACTTGATGGTCAATTCATCCATTCTTAAACCACACACACTCGCTTTCAGATCTTTCAGACAGTTATCCATGTATAGGTTAAACAGCATTGGTGACGCTACACAGCCCTGCCTGACGCCTCGTTCGATACCGAACCAGTCCGTGTAAGTCCCGTTTATGCGGACACAAGCACTGGAACCCTCATAAAGTGATTGCAGTGCTCGTATTAGATTGCTGCTTACTCCATACATGGACAGCGCTGACCACAGTTCGCTCCTCACCACTCTATCATAGGCCTTCTCTAAGTCTACAAAAGCGCAGTAGACCTTTTGTCTTTTTTCCAGAAACTTTTCGGCAATGCTGCCTAAAAGTTTCTGGAAAATCTTTCCTAAATCCAGCTTGCACATCCCACATTTTGTCATCAGTGTCATTCGTCAATCTAGTTGCAGGTTCTAACTCGCAAAATTATATGCCAACGATTAGAACGTACTCAAAGTTTACTAGATGCCGACTCTGTTTTGGCAAACGTTTCTAATTTCTACTAGATGGCACTATACACAAAAAAGTTCTAATGAGCAGCAATAAATAAAATTTTATCTGGGAAAATGAATATTCTTATTTTTGTATCTGGGTACCTACAATAGACTCAAGTACTTCGTTCGGTCACAGATAATATACCTATACTAAGATAGATAGGCCACTCGGCCACTCGGGTTTTAAAATGGTTACAACGTACACCCGTTGTAACCATTTTAAAACCCCATTTTTAAAACCTTAAAACAGAGATGGGGGTTTTTTATTACATATTTACATTTAGCTCGCTAGATGGAGCCCTAGTATCAGTGTTGCCAACGGATGAAATAGCACTCCGCCAGTTAAGGCTCCTCAAACCATCAGAAAATCACTAACAAAAAGATGTCCCCCTCTGAAAACCGCTAAAATTTCCACTAAGATTTGAATATGAATATGATTAAAGCAAAAAAAAAAGAAAAGTAAAAGTACGTTTATTATTAAAAATCTTATAGTAGTCATTATACATTTTTTTTACTTTTAGTAATTAAAAAAATCAAGTTGCTTATCTAATATATATCTAAATAATATGTTAGATTAATAAATCGTCTTCAGATGAATCTGCATTTTCATTTTCAGCCTCACTGTTATCAGACTGATATGACTCCTTCGTCCCAATTTGTTTTATAACATTTAAAGGAATTTCATAACTGTTGCAGCACTTTCCCATTAACTGCATACCGCAGCGTATTTTTAGAATTGATTTCAAAAGAGTTAGCTTCATTTTGTTCCACAAAACTTGCATTTTGCTACTTGGCCAGTGGTACTTTCAACTGCTTCAAGCCATTCTTTTAAATCGTGATCTTGAAGCCAAGAATCCCTAATTTTTTGGGAATATTGAGGTTTCGGCATAGCGTCGTATGAATAATATTTTCATTTAAAAATGTGTAATCGCGAAACGAAACAACAACGCACTGAATCCGAGTGACTGAGTTCACAAACATTGAAAAATGATTTCAAATAGAATAGAAAGCGGAAATTATATCCCTCTCAACTATTTAGTATTCCTTAGAGCGAGATACAGATAGATCTCGCCCTTGCATTTCATCGTTTTTTATTAGGCGCCTTATACTAAATATATTTAACGGGGAATCCCCGTGAATGCTTTCCATTGTCTACGGAAATGAATTAGTGTTGCCTGCATAGTAAAATAAATGCTCCTCAAAATATATAGTTGTATATTTTGAAATAAAAAAAAATGGTTAAATAGTAGTTTCTTATAATTTATGATAATTCTCCTAATCCGCTAAAAAAACAATAGCCACTAAAAGCAAAAATTTGCCACTAAAAGGGGGTTCCAAACCACCAAATTTAGTGGAAAATCCACTAAGGTGGCAACACTGCCTAGTATTAATATTTCAAAAAGGATGCTGACGCTAGAGATTTAGAGATGGGAGCTATTGGGATTTTTATGAAGAAATCCTGAATTTTGCGTAATAATTTAAATTATAAAGTATAGTATAGACATTAGACATTAATAGACATATAAGAACGTAATTACTAGTCCGGTCAATTTAGACATTCGAAGGTGCATAAAGTCCCAGCAAGCTGAAAATCAGTAAAAGTATTCGAGGTCAAAAGTCCAAAAAATGACTTTTTCGCAATTTTCAGCAAAACGGTAAGTTTTATCATAAAAGTACCCTAACCAAAAATTGTAGATCTTAAATTATCTATAAAAATGTCTAAATACTTTTTTTCCTAAGAGCCACCGTTTCTGAGATATCTATATATACTCGTACAAATATAACTCGAGAACTGCTTGCCCTCTATGGTATACCATCATTGTAGCATAGGCAGTTCTCGAGAGCTAAGGGGGGGACAATATTACATTTCCCATTTGTATATATAGATACGAGGGTGGATTGAAAAGTAATCGGCCTAACCAAGAAAATAAATACATAATAAATGAAATATATTTTTAATTTTCAACGTAATCACCATCAAGTTCAATGCACTTTTGCCATCTTCCCTTCCAAGCATTTGGCCCGTTGAAAAAAATGATTCTACCTTAGAGTCAAAATATGCGTCTACTGCTGCTTTGACCTCGTCATTTGTGAAAAATCTTTGACCTCCCAAGTGCTTTTTTAGGTTAGGGAACAGAAAAAAGTCTGACGGTGCCAGATCAGATGAATAAGGTGGATGCGGTAACAGTTCAAAGCCACAGTTGTGAATTTCTGCCATTGATTGGACAGACGTGTGAACACGAGCGTTATCATGATGAAACAGGACTTTTCTTCTGATCATTCCTGGACGTTTTTATTTTATTTCCTCTCGTAAACGACGTAGTAAGGTGCAGTAATAATCAGAGTTTATAGTCTGACCCGTTTCAAGATAATCAACCATAATCACACCCTTCGAGTCCCAATATACTGAAGCCATCACCTTACTTGGCGACAAAATCGACTTAGCCTTTTTGGGGGGTGGTGAACCAGGTCTTTTCCACTGTTTTGATTGTTGTTTTGTTTCCGGTATACAGTAATGAACCCATGTTTCGTCCATAGTAACAAAACGATTCAAAAAATCACATTCATCCAGCTTCAAATAACTCCAAACAGTCGCGTGCAATAGTCAATCGCATCCTTTTTTGCTCAACCCAAAGCAGTCGCGGAACCCACCTCACAGACACCTTGTGGAAACCCTACACGTTGACTATTATGTTTTGAGTACGCTCATAAGAGATGCCTATAATCTCGGCTATCTCTCTAATTTTCAATCTGCGGTCTCCCATAATTAAGTCGAGTATTTTTTTTAACATTTTCGTCTGTAGTGGACGTCGAAGGCCTTCCAGAGCGAGGTTCGTCTTTCACACTCTCTCTTACGCTTGAATTCTGCTATCCATTTCTGACGGATGGATTTGAAAGAGCGCAATCCCTTCATGTACTGACCATATCATCATGGATGGCTTTTGATGACAGCCGCTTCTTATGGAGGTACTTAATGAATGATTTCCTTCCCCTACCCTCTCTTCAGAATGCATTATTACCAATGAAGGACAACCTTGATATCCTTGGCATAGACATTCGTCGAGAGCTCAATAATAAAAACTACATCGAAATATGTATAGGGCTAGCTTCGCGGAAACTAGGAATACTGAATAAGGTAAAGCGATTATTTACACCGGACCAGAGGTGTCTGCTGTACAAGACGCAGATTAGACCCTGCGTCGAATACTGCTCTCACCTCTGGGACGGCTCCGCGAAATATCTGCTGGACGCTCTCGACGCTATGCAGCGACGGGCTATCCGTATTATAGATTGTCCGGAGGTAACGGGAAGCCTCGAGCCGCTAGCTCAGCGCCGAAAAATAGCTTCCTTGGCCGCATTCTACCGTATTTACCACGGCGAGTGTTCTGAAGAGCTCTTCAATCTGATCCCACCCTCTTCCTTCCGATCCCGAACAACCCGTGCCGGGCAGAGATGCCACTCCCCAGTGGATAGCATGTTCGCGAGAACTGAACGTTATAAACGTTCGTTTCTCTGCCGAACGATAATTGCCTGGAACGCCCTGCCCGTGCACGTGTTTCCTATCCTGGGTTCTTTAAGCGGAGCGTGAAGAGGCACATCAGTAGGTCGTCAAGTTGAGGGTCACTCTCTATAGTATTGTGTGCTGTGAGAGTGGCCCACAATCGCTAGACATCGTCTCTACTTATCACCAGGCGGGCGCCGTCAATTTGGCGAACCAAATCAAACATAAAAAAAAAAAAGCTAATTTTAAGATCTACAATTTTTGTCTGCCTGCGGTACTTTTATGATAAAACTTACCGTTTTGCTGAAAATTGCGAAAAAGTAATTTTTTGGACCTTTGACCTCGAATAAAAAATTTTCCACACGGGAATGACAATGATGGGGAACTTTTAAATTTTATTTATAATTATGTTCTAAACAATTTTACTGATTTTCAGCTTGCTGGGACTTTATGCACCTTCACTCTCATTTTTTGGTTTAAATTGACCGGACTATACATATTTTTAATATTTAAAATATTGAGAATCTTAACACCGCAATGCACACAAAAAGCACAACGCCATCTAGTTTCGAAATTATCATTCTCTCTAAGTTTCACCCCCATGTTTGTTCCTATAAACATGGAGGACAGCACTTTCTATGTAACTTGTTTGGACAATGGAAGGTATTGAAGTTTCACCCCCTTGATAGTAGAGGTAGTTTGGGGCGCGCCACCGCGGGGCGCCCGTGGGATGTCAAGTCAAGGTCAGGGTACAAAGCAGAAAGTAAACTAAATAATCGGAGATTTCAATACTTTGATTTTTAACTGACTTCAAAAAACTGCTGCTTCCCGAACATTTGATCTTGAACTTTGAAGTAGGTTTTTTTCTTAGGTAAAACTTCTTTACGCACCCGCTTAATTTACAGAGTAAACTGACGAGTGCATCACGCCAAAGCACGAATTTCATGTCAATTTTGCAATCTACTATGGCCGCCGTTTCGCAATTATTATAATTTCATGATGTTGAACAACTTTCATGAGATGCCAGCATGACACTACAGAACAGATGAGGAAAAGTAACAGTGTGTCACCCAAAAGCTGCTCATTGAGTTGATTGTTGCTATAACTATCATATTCGGCTTACCTTTTTGTACACAGACTGATAAGTTGAACCCATGTTGGGAATGGAAGACTTCAGAGGGTAACGTTCCATATCACCATCTGAAAACAATAAAAATATGAATCATTCATCATCTCAGCCTATCACTGTTCACTGCTGAACTGTGACTGGTCCTTTGCCACCTGCATTCAACAAGATCCAGCGGTTTTTACTAGGTCATTGGTCCATCTACTGGTGGCCATTTGCAATCTGCTCTTGCCAGTATGCGATGTAAATGAAGACTATTTATGACATATTACTTGGGTCTCCACTCGCGAATCGTTTTGCCCCATCAACTGTCAGAGCTTTGTACTATGTGGCCGGTTCACTGCCATTTCAGCTTGCTAATCTTTTGGGCCATGTCAGCAACTTTAGAAAAACACCAAGAATAGCCCTCTCTATAGCTCGCTGTGCGACATTAAGCCTCTTCAAGAGATTTCTCGTGCACGTCTCAGAAAAAAAAAAAAATTAGAACTACAGTAGTAATAAAAAAATATATTTTGTAATACTCTATCATAATAGTGAGTTTATTTTAGCTGGCTGGCAGTTACCTGGCAGTACCCTAAACATGTATGGGAGCTGCGTGATGTCCTTTGGTGTTGCTGTTGGAAAACTGATGATAGTTTCAATTGATATCAGAAATAATCTCATCTTGGAACACATTTGGAAGGACCATTAGTGTAATAGGGTGCAAACCAATTGTAATTTGTAGGCATTTTGACTATATTTGTTAGAGCATTTGATTTTATTTGTAGAAATACAACCGACATACAATGGCTTATGTATTCTACTAAGCATGGTCTCTCTGATAATAATAATATACAAATTAACATTGTGGAACAATAACTTATCACATTAATTGGCCATGACTTTGATCATAATATATCTCAATTTGACAGAGAATCTTAATAAAATATGAAAATTCTAATGTTTCGACATTATGTATCTATGACACCTAACTGGAATTGGCAATATGTGGGTGTATAATGCTTTACTTAAGTGTATGTTTTAAATCAATGAAAAGGCTGCTTATGGCAGGAGCTGTGAATGTTAGTTATTGGAGTGTAGTTGTGGAATCACAGCAATGTATAAAAATGCCTAGCATATTTTGCAATTGTCGAAGAAATAAAGGAATTGAATTGAATCGGCGGGTAAGAAAGGCCATTAGTCCTGCCCTATTTATTACCAACAGTTTTACATGAATGGAATAGTCATTGCAGCTGCTTCTTAGTTGTGGCAGTAGAGGATAACCATTGATTAGGCAGAAAAGTACACGTAATGGCTGCTACACAGTGCCAGCAGTAGTACCGCTGGCCCTGGTGTATGAGAAATAATGAGAATACAATTTACTGAACAATACCTAAATAGAAACAGTAGGACAAAAATAATATTTGAGACAACTCACTGTATAATTATTGTACTTATCCATGACTTTAGAACTTTAGCTTGAAGTAAAGGTTACAGATAAAGTTCATGCATTGCCAAACATATTACTTCAGCTCTATCCATAAAGAGCTAGCTTATGTTTACATAAAAGATTACACAGATTAAATCACTATTAAAAAACTAAGTAACCTGTCAATTTAAAATTAGAAATCGCCGACAAAGGAGGACGTAGGGCATCAAAGAAGTTTGAAATATTATTAAATACACTTCATTAGTCCTTCAAAACTTTTCTGTAGTTGCCATTTACTTACCTCAAAAATTGAAGCCGAGTACACGTAATAAAATCTTCCGAATTAAAATCAAACGCACACACAATAATTCACATAATTTCAAAATCTGAACATGACACTGCAAGATCTTACATTAATTAGTAAAACGCAATGTGATTAGATTTTAATCAGATTCCACCACAAACCAAAACCAATGAAACGAAAACAAAATGTTCAAACAAACTTTTTTATTATCAACAACTAAATTAGATACATTATTATGGAAAATGGTTGGTGGACTTTATAATATTATGCCATTACTAGAAATTACCACGGTTCAATTAATTATATAAATTACACGTGGAAGAAATGTTTTAAAAAGACAGTGCATATAAAATCCACGAAAAATACCTTTCCATTTCCTCCTTTTTCATTGACAGTTGACATGACATGACAGTCCCTGTCTGAGACAGACAAGCACAGACAAGACCACTAGATATAGAGTAAGGTCTAATTATTTATCATTCGATAGTTGGTTTATAAAGTTTCTCTATGGGTTGGTTGCTAATAAAGCGCTGTTCACATCGTTCGGACATACCATAGACTATAGTGCCAAGTCTATAGAAATTTGGATCCAGTGTATAGAATTCCATTGTACCTTTCAATGAAAAACCCTAAAACAAAAGAGGCCGTTGCCATGTTATGGTATATATGGCATGGTAAATTAAAACGCAAAAGCCAAAATAATTATGGTCCGTTGTTTTTTTTAATTTTGGAACGAAGTTCTCTAACGCGTGTTACGGGTAGTGCGATTTAGTAAAAATATTCACGTTACGCTTATCAGTGGTTCCCAACCGGGCGGTGGTCCGCAGAAGCCAAAGTATGATCCGCTTTTTATTATTACTATCATTGGCGGATTTTTGAAAATCCGCCAATTATAGTTCTGTCTGATAAGGTCTGTCTAGTAAATTCTAGTACTTCACTCTACGTTTGTGGGTCGCACAGATCTAATGGTGGGTCGAACGTTAAGCAGCAGGAAGCGCAGTAGCAAGAGCCAAATTCGTAGCTTTATGATATAAATAAATAAATAATAATAATAAATGTTATTGGACATTCTCACACGACGTCATCTAGCCCAAACTAAGCTTGTGCTATGAGATCTAGACAACTAATAAACATACTTATATATATTTCTAAATACATACATAATATACATTGAAAACACCCAAACTCAGAAACAAACATTTGTGGATCACACTAAAATTTGATTCGACCTGGGGATCGAAAGCCGAAACTCGAGACTCCGGAGTCGAAAGCCGATGCACTATAGACCACGCCACCGAAGCAGTCATATTATTCATATTTATGATAACATAATATGTATGCATATTTTTATTGACTGAGGGAGCGAAGCAACCGAAGGCTCCGTTTCAACTTGCAGACTGGGGAGAATTTCTTTCGTCTGTACGTCTGTACCCATCTACGGGTTATGTCAGATCATGTTTGAGGCCGTATTTATCAACCGATTTGAATGAAACTTTACACACACACTCCTTGCTTACAATGAATGACATTTGAATGATATTTTTTGGATTGGATAACAAATGAAAGAGTAATAAAGAAAACTGAAGAAGAAATTTTCTAAACAAAGCCTATGCCGCTCCCTAAATCTACGGTTCACAGAACCACTAGTATTTTTTTTTGGTTCATAGGTATACGGTTTTTTCATTTCTCGCGTTTCAAATACAATGTTGCCATATTAAGAAAATATTTGCTATATAAAATATTAGATTAAAATCACCCCTCTACTTTTTGAGAGAATTTTAAATTAATTTTCAATCACTTACTTATTTATTTAATAATGCTGGAGACAGCCGCGCGTATACAACGAAGTCCTTAACTATAAAACCTAATATTATGAAAACCGATTTTACGGTTGGTATCGGTTTATTGTTAACGTTATCCATATCCGATGATTTGTATAAAATGGCGTCAGCCGAGTTCATAGACCAAGCCTTGTCCACAAACGTCGATGAGAATGCTGTAAACGCGATTGTAGGCTCGTTAGAAAACCAGCTGGTGACATCCGTGTGTTCTGTGTCTTCTCAAAACAATTTCGTTAATGTTATACCGTCTCAAAATTATAATTTAACTTCAAATACGAACTCTTTATCAGGGAGTCAAAAATACATAGTGGACCAAATAAACTCAAGTGGTGTAGTGAATAATTTCCATTCAAATCTAACACCTAATTGTAGTGTCTCTTTTAATAATGTGCATTCACCTAACCTACCGTTTACATCTCTCTCATTGACGGGTTCTCACGAACCCCTGAAAGTGATAACTTCACACGCTTCGCCTTTAAGTAACTTAAACGGCGTGGCGTTTTCCACCCAGTCGTTAAACGGTTGTATCGCGCAGCCGTCGTCGCAGAGCCAGTTATTTCACGCCGTGACCAGTGGTGTGATACCTCAGCAGGGCAACAAAGCTCTCACCATGCAGCCATCCCTCGTGATTAAGCAAGGCGCAAATACTGGCCAAGTGGGTATGCAGCCTGGAATGGTGACTGTCCCAATGACTGTGAATTCTAGCATGCCTGCTTCAATTCCTAATGTAATGACACTGAACAAGCCTGGAGGGCAGAATGTTGTATTGAATGCACAGAACTTGGGGTCCGCTCAGCCCCCTATTCTTCCCAATGTTCAAATATTAAACATGAGACCGGTGGCACCCGCAGTTGCCGCTCAGAAGTCGGTTGCAACAGTATCACCACGTGTGGTGATTGGCACGCCTCAAGTTGTTGGTACGAGAGCAACTGCTCCAGTAAGTTTGCTGTCTGTCATTTGTACAGACATTGACTCAGTATATATACTGATTAATATCTAAAAGTTAATGAAAATACTCTTGTACAGACACGACTTGAGGCTGATTGAATATTAATGTTGCTTGATGTGCATGATGGCATTAAGACTCAAATCTATATGCCACCATCATCATTTATGTTGCTCAGTGTTCGTTATTATTGTTTTTTTGTTATCTGCAGTACCAGGTTTGTTTATATGTCTTGCTCAATGTTCATGTTCTTTCAGTCTCAACTTGCACATTTCACAATCTTCTTAAACATAAACATTGCTTTGTAAATGACACGGCTCAGTGGTATATATCACAAGGTAACTATGGGTTCTGAATACTTGTTCGGTATCACACACTTACCTGGCAAATTCACACTCTCTTAAGCCTGTGCAAGCCATCACTTCAAACATGTTATGCTGTCATTTCTTTTCACATGCTAATATGTATCACTATCACTTGATTTTATATTAATACAGAATAACATTAAAATTCATCATTATTAATATATATACTGCTCATTCCATGTTGCATGTGGTCATTCAATATACCTTTATATGTAAGCTGTCTTAATGTTTAGTAACAAAATGTCGATGTTGTCTCTATTTTTAAGAACTACTGAGAAATTACCTAATTGAGAGTTTGGTGCATTGTGTCTAATGACCTGTATGCAGTTGCTGTTATTTTCTAAATGTATTTTGGTATGAGCAAATGGGTCTAATATTATACAATCTACCAATTTGAATCATAACCCAGCTTAAGTGTAGTTACATTTACTTACTGCTTACATGGTAACAACTATATTATCTTATACACACAAATATGGCATAGAACTCGATAAACACCATAAAAACTGCACTCTGTATAAAATTAAGTGCAAGCAGGTATGCAAGTTTTTAAAAGCAGATATGTTCCAATAAACTTCATTTATTTATTTGAATTAACATGCTAAAAAACTTGATTCATTTGTGTAAATTTTCGTTTTAGTGTATACATGTGGAAGTAAATGATAATGTATTCAATATATTAAATAATAATGATAGATACAAGATTTGTATGATCTTTATTGTTTTCAACAGTTTTAAACAATTTATCTGCAAAAGGGGGTTATGATTCAATTTTGTTGATGAACATTAAACTTGAACAGTCCAATTTGTGTTTGGTTGAATGTCCACTATGTTTTAAATCTTAATTGATCAAAAACCTCATTTCCTAATCAATTCCATATATATGTCAAATTACCCATTAGTCCATTCTGCTAATGGGTTCATGACTAAGTTCCCTTTTAGTCATGTCATTCTTTACTCCACCAACACTCGAAGTGATGAGAAAAATGACATTAAAATATAGCTGACCAAATATTAAGTGGACTGCACAAGTCCAAATTTTCAGTTGTGAATAGTCAATGTAAATACTTTAATTGAACCTGACTTTCCATAAATAGTAATATTAATACACCAGTGAACACATAAATTGCATCACTGTTCAGGATTACTTGCAAATTGATATTTTTTTCTAAAGCATGCAAAGTTTTAAGATAAACTTAAATGAACTATTAATGACTGACCATTAGACCAGTCTGTGACCGGCTGGTGGGTATTTTAGTATTTTTTTTTAATTTTTGGGTACAATGTAATATTATAGGATTACAACCTAATTCGATATAGCATAACACGAAAAATTTTAATACAAATTAACAAAAACATTTAACACAAAAACCAAGTTTTAGGTAACCTCTGGCACTGGGCAAAAACCCGAGGTCCAGACGATCAATTGCAATACCGAACAACGTTTCCTTGTCCCACACCATAAACTAGTACTAACACTAAAAACCCGCGCACTAGACGTGGACTTGCGGAGATCAGCCCGTGACTACAAGTACAAGTACCATAAACTAGTTCAGAATAACTAGTTCTTCTGTGCAGGAACTATCAAGCACTACCTTGACATTGGCAAAATCGTCGTTAAACGATAAAGCCATGTATCTAATAGAAGAGGAACCTGAATGGGATTTATATTTGTTGGTATGTGACCACACGGGGACCAGTAGTTTTCAATTTAAAAAATAATTTCCAAGTCGATTCACCCAGTCGAAAGATATAATAATATGTAATATAACTTAACAAAAACAAATACAGTCGAATTAAGAACCTCCTCTATTTTTGAAGTCAGTTAAAATGACAAAATTTAAAAATAGAACTGTAATAAAACAAACGATTTAAAGCCCAGAAAAGAAATAGTAGGCGTGAACTCAGATTTGCGTGATGTTAGGAGCCATTTCACAAAATGCGCTGTCTTAGTACGGTGCCCGCTTGTGTATCATAATTTATTCTAATTTCTATTGAAGTTATATCAATATTTTGACAAAGTATGTGCAAGAATTTCCTATATTACTGCAGAAATCGGTTCTCTAATGAACGTAGTTTATTTTGGAATATTTTTTTTTTGTAATTACTGTGTATTTAAACCAAAAATCACGATCAAATTGCGATGTTAAACTCAAAAATTGGCCGAATGGTTTATTTTTTGACTAAATAATTGTAATACAATTCAATCATCTGTTACATTAAATGACGATTAAAATATATATCTAATACTTTATGTATTTTTTTAAACTCAATTTATAAGTATTTTTGATTGAAATAGGACGCTGAAATCAACTCTGCGCCCGTTTTTCAATAAAATGCTTGTGGGAAATGGATTACTTTAGATCAAATAAGTTATTTTTAGTAAATGTGTTACATTAAACGTCAACACGAAAGCTTGGCCCATTTTTTGCGCATATTCAATAACTTCTAGTTATTACAGACTATGGTAATTTAGGAGCTCAAAATATTAGAAATTCGTGCGAAAACGTGAAATGGCTCTTAAAGTTTTCAATTGAATCTATTTTTAGGGTTTCATACCCAAAGAAACGGTATAACGGGAAGCCTATTACTAAGACTACTGTCTGTCGGTCCGTCTGTTACTAGCCCTGAGTCTGTATCTCATGTACCAACCGTGAAAGTTTTTCAAAGATGATGTATTTATGTTGCCGCTATAACAACAAATACTAAAAAAAACAATAAATAATTAAAGGGGCTACCATAGAACAAACGTGATTTTTTAACAGTTTTAATACGGATCCCTCTTTGAGCGCGAGTCCAACTCGCTTTTGTTCGGTTTTTTTATTTCATTTATGAACTGAATTATTCTTACCAATAATATTGTCTTCATCAAGTTTCAGGAAACCATAACATGGATATATCCAATCTATCAAAAAAGATATATAAAGATATATCGTCCAAAAAACCCGCTCAAATTGTTGCATTGGTGCAGAAATACTCAAATTAATGTCTCATTGCAGAAAATAAGACCACAAAGTACAGTACAGTACGTTTTCCAATGTTTTTAAGGCGTTATGATGTTCATTAATATGTTCCTGATAGCAATATGAAAGTTAATACCCTGTATTAGAGTTTTATTACTGCATTTTTGAAAGCATCACCTCTATTCCTTTTATTCTTTTACTATAACCATACTCATCTCTTTCATTTCGTGCATGACGTCATTGACGTGTCTTTTGTTTGGAACGTATTTTCTAAATGAGTGCAATTGAAGAAAATAATATATTTAGTGAGCCCTTCGATTTTACCTGCATTTTAAACGAAGCGGATACTAATCAAAAATTACAATTCTGTTTGCTTTGTTATATTAATACCTAAAGGTATTAGATTTAATGTTAAACATAGTTTAAATAGAAAATGAATATCCGATTCCGAACGAATAGACAGATTACAATGTTTTTTTTTCAGTTTAAAATTATCTCAAGTCAACAGGTTTCAATTTTTTTTCAAAATTACAATATAGCTGCTACTTTTTATTAAATTCTTTCCGCCATTTTGGACATCGTGGGACTAAAAATACTGGCAAATTGTGGGTGTGTAATGCATCTCTGCCTACCCTTTCCGGGATATAGGCGTGATATGTTTGTGTGTGAAAATATCTATGCATACAAGTTCGTACAGACATAAATGAATGAAGATTAAACCATAAAAACCGGGCAACAAGCGTGATTTTTTTCCGTTTTTAGAGATCAAAGTATCTATCGAACCCGTCGTGTGTGAGTCGTAAGTCGCAGTTGACCGGTTCTTTTTTCTTTGTTACGCCCATATCTTGCGATATGGTGAACCGATTGTGAGATTTTTTAAACTAAATTAAACTAGTTATCCCGACGAACTTTGTATCGCCTCAAATAAAAAAAAACAAAAAAAAGAACATTTTAAAATGCAAATGTATGTAAATTGAAAAACGCGACGGACGGACAGACAGACAGACAAATTGTCGTATTAAATATATAGATAAAACCTACTGCTTCCCGTATGGTCCCATTTCAATTTGGTCCATGTTTGAAGTCAGTTTTTAGACAAACAAATGATTCCAAGTTGTCAGCAGGTCGCAGACAAAAATCACCTATCACTAGACATAGGATTATATGCACTAACAAATGATAAAATATGCACGGAAAATGCACGAAAAAAGCGCGAAATATGCACGTAATATGCACAATCAAAAACCATTTTATTGTAACAAATTACGTTGATTTTATAATATTATAAGGTCTGTCCAAAGACGAAGGATGCACAGAGAAAGGTTTTTAATTTTAAGTTTCTCAATCGAAAAAAAAAAAAAATTTTTTTATTGTAATGCCAGCCCTCGAAATTATTGTAATGGCGTCTCATCTGACAAAGATTTCCAACTAACTTTTTATGACTTCGAATAATACGGCATAATACAACACGCTAAAGACGTATAACTATTACGTATGCACTATCAATGAAAAAGTGCCAAAATATGCAATAACGCTGTAAAAATTGCGTGCTTCTGTAAGAACAGAGGTCAATGGTCTTGGGCGTAGATGAGTCTGAGTTACCCTTGCCGCCGACTTCGGAACTCGGCAGGGTACGCTCCCTCTCGGCAGCCTCGTTAGCGAGCATAACCTGCTCGCAGAACGAGACGGTCACTTTCCACCTAATCCCGCTGGAGACCATGGCTTGAAGCATGGAGGAAAACTATAACGGATTACATAACTCTGTTAATTCAGGAGTTATAGTTCTATCACGGGTGACTACGAAACCCTATTCTGTGCGTGGCCCGACGCACACTTGGCCGGTTGTTTAATGACCAATGGTCAGTCATTCATAATTCATTAAGATAATCTAAAAAATCAGCGATTTAAAAAAAAAATGTGCAAGTAATCCTGAACAGTGATGCAATTTATGAGCCCACCAGTGTATCTTAAGTTCTCTCTGAACTTAGGCTCACTCATGTTTAGGCTAAATTATAATGCTCTACAATACCAAAAAACTAGTGTAACAAACCTCTCAAATGATATGCAAAGATGATGCCAGTAATGTTATTTCGTAGCAATTCTGCCAGACAATGTGCTCTATGTAGGCTTTGAGTATAATGTTTAAATTGGTAAAAACCAGCTTACACCATGCTAACCTTGTGATTCCAGTGACTCCCATATTCAGTATTATCTATGTCTTAGATTCAATGTTGCAAATTGTTAAATATCTACCATGTACCTAATCCCAACTTAATATTTTATATCCTAACAAATGACCTGCTTTAGAATTCTATTCTGATGTCATTTATTAATAATACAAATTGGATTAAACTATCACAAGAGAGTTCAGTAAAATTGAAAAGAGGCGTTCATTTTTAGATAACGCTGCAAACTCTACAGAGTCTACAACCTGGACAGCAGGGTCATTTGTTGTTAAAGACTGAGAATGGTCAATACCAGTTGCTGAGGGTGGGCCCCGCGCCCGCGGCCAACACTCTCGCACCACCGCAGCCTCAGGCAATCCGGCTGTCGTCCGTGCCGGCAGTAAGTAGGCACCGCCACTCTGCTATTCACCCGCGCTCCTTACAAATTGGACAAATCAGCACTCACTTGTGCCCTGCCGATAGAGGAGACAATATGTGTGTTCAATTTCAGACTAAATCATGCATGTATATGATAATGGTGGAGGTGCATGTTCTATCATCATTAACCAGGTAAGAATGTATTGGAACCTTTTGTCAACTGTTTATAATCAGGTACTAATCTCTATCAAATTTACTCCATCATTACTATTGTCATGGCATTCAGTATATATTAATTCGGATACATTTTCCTGAAATGTGTCAAAAAAAAAAAACTGTGTACATGTTACATACTAATTTCAATTTTCCTTCAATGCTTTAATAGTTCACATAAATTGCGGTAGCCATAGCAACTTTATTCTAAAATGCCAAGCATCATGTAGATAAGTTTTATATTGATTTTTATTATTAATCATTTTTATAAAGTATAATTACAATATAGCTGCTACTTTTCATTAAATTCATTCGGCCATTTTGAACATAACCCATTATAAATGTGCCCGGTGACTGGGGACTGTGGGACTAAAAATACTGGCATATTGTGGGTGTGTAATGCACCTCTGCCTACCCCTTCGAGTATATAGGCGTGACATGTGTCTGTCTATAAAGTATAAAAACTGGCATAGGCAACATTTTTTAAATTGTTTTCTGTATATTTTTTGTAATTTTGGTTTAGGTAGCATGACATTGCTTAAGGTTTGGGTTGAGGTAAATATGCAGCTGACACGTATATAAAATGTATAGTATAGCGTGAAATAAAAAAATAACTTATAGGCAGTTTGAGGTTAATTTCACGTCGTTGATACCGTTATATAGTTTGCTGGTTATTAGGATCTTGTTAGTAAAGTGGTTAGGTCCATTCATTGCCATTAGTTCCTTTAACAGTTCCTTGACAGAAAGTAATTACAAAAATTGCCATTAGCCCCACTAATTATTTTGAAAAAGTTCACTGTAACTAAATACCTAATAGATATGAATAAAATATTAAAAATATATATTTATTATTGAATGTTTTCATCGAATATAGTTACTATTAAAACTAAGTGTTTTTACCTGTAGTATTTTACACTAAACTGTAGTTTTTACCTACACGGTTGGAACCAGCAGCCGACTGTGTCCTTGGTTGGATCAACCAATTTTTGCATTTGTTCTACACGGTCGGGTGGTTGACTCAACTTGACAGTTCTCTCCGGCATTCAATGCGTAAAGACGTAATTATGAAGTGCCGTAAGTCGTTAAAATTGTAAAACCTTGGAGATCAGGGTCGGCCAAGAAATCTTCATAAAAACTATTGGACTGCATTGTTAAAAGCTCAAATGAAAACGTTTAAAAAAATTGCGGACAAATAAACGGATCGCCGGACAGGACGAGCAGCATGACGAGTAACATAGCCACACTAACTATGCCCTTGCCTATTTCCCTCGCCACTCGTCGAGTATGTGGCCGAAGTGTTAAACTTTGATTATTAATTTCACTTGCAAATCACAGAATAGGGAATAGTACTAACCATATTAACAAATAAATAAATTAACAAATAACTATTGACAAATGAAATTAATAATCAAATGTCTGATTGAAATAGGTACCAAGCTTTATATTTGTGCTTGCAGTTACTCGTTGCTTTTTTATATTATTCAAATTATTTTTAGGGCATGATATTTTTATGACGTTTCAGTCAAATTAGCTTTCAGAAATATAAATAAACTTAATATTGTATTATCGGTGCATGTTATTGGATAGGCCGTAATCGCTTTTCTATCTTGTCTGTCTTTTAAGTAAACAGTTTACTATTGTTGAAGTAATAGGTACCTACATAGACTGAGTAGCGTAATTTTCCTACACAAGAAAATAAGTTTCGTAATTATTGTGTGTGTAATCTACCATCTTTTTAAACAGATGTACCTACCCAAGATGTACCACAGTGCACCGCTTCGTCAATCACTCATTTCTAGCGGTTTAGTTTTTGCCTAGCTTTGCTATGTGTTAAATACGATTGTAGATATACCTACGACATAATTGTGTAGGAATCATGAATATCAGATTTTCGCACTTTTATGTCGGTTATCTGGTCATTAATGGTACTTTTTGAAGGCCATCAAGTATTTGTGTAATATGGTTGATTTTATCTATTATTTCTATCCTTTTATTATAATATCCTGGAGCCAAAATCAGCCAACTCTTCTATGAATATATTGATGCCACCTCTCTTATCAAAATAAGATATTTTGTTGGAGGGTTTAAAACAGGCATTTAGCAAAACATTTTAGCTAAACTCCGGATTTTTACTGAAATATATCTTTACATGTTGGGAACAACCTGTTAGGTAGTTTTATAATAGACAGTTAATGTACGAGAGTGGATTGAAAAGGAATCGGCCTAACCAAGAAAATAAATACATAATAAATGAAATATATTTTTATTTTTCAACGTAATCACCATCAAGTTCAATACACTTTTGCCATCTTCCCTTCCAAGCATTTAGCCCGTTGAAAAAAAAAATTCTTGCTTAGAGTCAAAATATGCGTCTACTGCTGCTATGACCTCGTCATTTGTCAAACATCTTTGACCTCCAAGTGCTTTTTTGGGTTAGGGAACAGAAAAAAGTCTGACGGTGCCAGATCAGGTGAATAAGGTGGATGCGGAGCCACAGTTGTGAATTTTTGCCATTGATTGGACAGACGTGTGAACACGAGGGTTATCTTGATGAAACAGGACTTCTGATCATTCCTGGACGTTTTTCTTTTATTTCCTCTCGTAAACGACGTAGTAAGGTGCAGTAATAATCAGAGTTTATAGTCTGACCCCTTTCAAGATAATCAACCATAATCACACCCTTCGAGTCCCAGAATAGTGAAGCCATCACCTTACTTACCGACAAAATAGCCTTAGCCTTTTTGGGGGGTGGTGAACCAGGTCTTTTCCACTGTTTTGATTGTTGTTTTGTTTCCGGTGTACAGTAATGAACCCATGTTTCGTCCATAGTAACAAAACGATTCAAAAAATCACATTCATCAGCTTCAAATAACTCCAAACAGTCGCGTGCAATAGTCAATCGCATCCTTTGCTCAACTGAAAGTAGTAGCGGAGCCCACCTCGCAGACACCTTGTGGAAACCCAACACGTTGACTATTATGTTTTGAGTACGTTCATAAGAGATGCCTATAATCTCGGCTATCTCTCTAATTTTCAATCTGCGGTCTCCCATAATTAAGTCGAGTGTTTTTTTAACATTTTCGTCAGCAGTGGACGTCGAAGGCCTTCCAGAGCTGGGTTCGTCTTTCACACTCTCTCTACCACGCTTGAATTCTGCTATCTATTTTTTGACGGATGAATATGAAATCCCCTAATGTACTGACCATATCATCATGGATGGGTTTTGATGACAGCCCCTTTTTATGGAGGTACTTAATGACGGCACGCTGCTCGATTTGCTCCATTTGCGGAAATGATGTCAGATTGCTTTGTTAATAAATTTATAAAATTAAAACTAATTATCGCACACGTTTCAAACTTCACACAATTAACAGGTCTGAACTGAACTAAATAATGTGGGTAGATTTGATTTTTTAGAACTAAATGGATCAGTGTTAGGCCGACTACTTTTCAATCCATACTCGTATGTATTGAAAGAATATGTATTTTATTTACTTTTACCGTTATAAACATCGCTTTTAGACTCTAGACAGATGGACCGCAAGTTCACTGCACTCCGGCAGTTTGAATGCACTTCGCACGAGTGCATAAAGGTCGATTCACAAATATCAGTGAAGCAGTGCCGTTCGGAACTGAGGCTTCACTGATATTATGTGAATTGACCTTTAAGCTGCAACTTGCAAACCAATTATTGTAATCGGCATGCAGTATATGGTGCAACTGCACGCCCATTTGCAGCCAGACAGCAGGTAAAATGCTGTCGGTCTAGAGATTAAATGTTCAATATTATAATATGTTGTGATGTACTTGTATTAGTAAGCATGTTGTTTGGCATATTAAATATATAAATACTCGTATGTACAATATCGATATTTCTGGAAAGTGAAGGATTAATCAACAACATTACTTGTAGATGCCGTTGTTTGGCATGTCAATGTTTTGCGCCATATATAAGTCGAGCCCCTGCTTTACCGCTTACCGCCTTTAAAATATGTAAATGGTTTGAGATGTATTAAATGGTGTACACTTTTTGCTTCGCAGCACCCTGGCGTGGCGACAGTGTCAACTAGCATGGCCCCACTGGGTCCTATGCCTGGCCATATGCCAGCGCCGCCGATGGCATCTCCTGTAGTAATGTCCGCGCCCAACATTCCCACTATCACGCAGCCGACACAGGCCATGCCGCAAATGCTGAATCCCGTACCACCGGCACACATTGTAAGTTCAAAAATAATTGCAATTTGTATAACTTCATAATTTTTTTCCTAAAGTTTCGACCAGGTTGTCTGGTCAACATGTCTACACCCTGTTTTATACGAGTATAAACGTTGTTTTGCCATATATATTAAGAACAGTAGAATCAAAACCATTGCTTCCAAAATACAGGCCCCTTTCGAGGCATGCGCTAGAGAGCCCCCTGAGTCGAGGCCCGAGTACTTCGAGGGGTCGCTGAGATCCTTAATGAACTATTGGCAAAACACCCCTCTCAATAAAAACGCATACATCCTGATCAGTGTAATAAAACTGAACATCAAACGAACAAAAGACAATATTCACTAGTTGTATAAAATATAAAATAAAAAGAACAAAAAAAAACCTTGGTCAACAATTTCACAATTTCCAAACATCATTTCGGAATTACTATTTTCTTATAAATAAAGGTTTTTTAACTAAGCTTTAAAAGGTTCGTTAAATGAATAAAAGTACATACCATTACACAAAGGCGATGGCCTTTATATTTTTGGGTGACTCGGGTGACTGAAATTATTTTTCAAACGATTTATGTTAAATTGTTTCTCGGCGAATACTCGGCCGATTTCGGATTTTCTTGCTCTCATCAATAGCTTACAGAATTACCCAGGTTATTACGATGCCAGAATTTTGAATTTAAACTCGCTTCGCTCAAATATATGCTGCAGCGTAACGGTACGTTTCGCGACTGCGGCGACATAGTTAGATAATATGTTTGATAAATATTGTTTTGTTCACAAGTTTATTTTTGATTACATGTTATTATTATTGAAACCCACTTCAGAGCCTCGATCGCCGTCTGGTTGCGAGTATGTGTGTCTTCTAAAGGTTACATTTCGGAGAGTGTGCGCAGGAATTGCATGAATTAATTCCACCAGCACCATTCCATCATCGGACATCAAGGCGTGCTCTGAGATTCCATCCGTATGTGGTCGATAGTCCACCTCTTCGTACCTCTCGATTCGCTTCTTCTTTCATCATGCAAACCGCTAAGGAATGGAATTCCCTTCCGGCGTCATTGTTCCCCGATACATATAATCTTGGGATTTTCAAGGCAAGATTAAATAAGCATTATTTGAGTTTGCGTGCTTCATATTAGACCGCATCGTTACTTAACATCAGGTAAGATTGCGGTCAAACGCACTCAAAATTATTCATGAAAAAAAAATAAAAAAACCTACCAGGACTTTTAAGTACTCCCATTACAGCTTGAGACGCCTACAGGCAGCGCTAAAATCAAATACAAGTTGGCCGCCAAATATTTTGTAAAATTAGAATACACAACAACCTGAAAAAACCCTCATTTTCTCAACAGAAACCGTCTGACAATACCAAAGAGAAATGCAGGAACTTTCTGGCGAATCTTCTGGATCTTTCAAGCAAAGAGCCTCCTTCAGTGGAGATGAATGTGAGGAATCTCATCCAGGAGCTTATTGATGCACAAGTGGAACCCGAGGAGTTCTGTGATAGGCTTGAGAGGCTGCTGAACGCCAGTCCGCAACCCTGCCTTATTGGATTTTTGAAGGTACCATTGACCAACATTTAAACATAGCGTAAAGCCTGATTTACATTTCGTTAAATGTTAAGTGCGAGTCCATACATATGCTACTTGCAATTTTTAAGCTATTTGTCAGTAAAATCATTTCGCACTTAACACTTAACAAAATGTAAACCAGTCTTAAAATAAAGTAGCATTTTCAGTATTAGATTTTTATAACTATGGAACGGATATGAATGCACTTGCCAGAAATTCATAAAAAAATAGAATTCAAGAGAAGTGTTTTTAATAGTATAACTTACTTGTTGATGTCCTCGGCTTCGCCCGCGTTTAGGGATATATTCCCGGGATAAAAAAATGCCTAAGTTACTCAAACATCAACTATCTCCAAGGGAAAGTCCAGTTAAAATCGGTCCAGCCATTAGCCAAAACAGATAAGATAATATATACACACAAATTAAAAAAGAAATGTAGTATGGTATACACTTTCATATGCAGTCAGTGAAAAGCTTTAAATTTTTAATTACAAACAGATACTGGGGCACACTAAAAGTTTTGCACTTCTAGCTAATCGGAACTATTCGAGTTTCGAATGTTATATTTTTTTAAACGTTGCAACCTTAGTAATAAAAAAACAATTGGCGGGAAATCATTTGTCAATTGTTTTTTATCACACATCAAAGTTCTACGTATGCAACAAAAATGGAATTAAGTCGAAAAGATTTTAGAGCGATGATTTTTTAAGATTTTAAAAGTTCTCTCTTTTTTTTATATTTTGGGTTCGTCAAATTGACGCCGCCCGCCTGGTGGTAAGTCGTGACGACGTCTAGCGATTTTGGGCCACTCTCACAGCGCACAATACTATAGAGAGTGGCCCTCAACTTGACGACCTACTGATGTGCCTCTTCACGCTCCGCTTAAAGAACCCAGGGTTATATGTGGGAGGAAACACGTGCACAGGCAGGGCGTTCCAGGCCACGGCAGAGAAACGAACGTTCAAAACGTTCGGTTCTCGCGAACATGCTCTCCACTGTGGGGGTGGCATCTCTGCCCGGCACGCGTTGTTCGGGATCGGAAGGAAGAGGGTGGGATCAGATTGAAGAGCTCTTCAGAACACTCGCCGTGGTAAATACGAATATATACATATAAATACTCAATGCTTCCCGTTACCTCCGGACAATCTATAATACGGATAGCCCGTCGCCGCATAGCGTCGAGAGCGTCCAGCAAATACTTCGCGGAGCCGTCCCAGAGGTGAGAGCAGTATTCGACGCAGGGTCTAATCTGCGTCTTGTACAGCAGATACCTCTGGTGCGGTGTAAAGAATCGCTTTACCTTATTCAGTATTCCTAGTTTCCGCGAAGCTAGACCTATACATTTTTCGATGTAATTTTTATTATTGAGCTCTCGACGAACGTCTATGCCAAGGATGCCGGAAGCTTGGAAAGGAGCGAAGCATGCCAGACTCTATCGAAGGCTTTGGCGATGTTCAGGCTAATCGCCAAGGACTCGCCGTGCCTTTCCATAGCCTCACCCCAGACATGCGTTACGAATGCCAGAAGATCACCCGTTGATCGTTTTAGCCTGAAGCCGTATTGCCGATCATTAATTAGCGAGTGATCTTCGAGGTATCGCATGAGCTGCTTGTTGATGATGAGCTCAAATACCTTGCAGATGACTGAGGTGCCAGCTATGGGTCGATAGTTGCCTGGATCAGACCGATCCCCTTTCTTGGGGATCGGTTGTACGTTCGCCTCCTTCCAGACCTCCGACACGATTCCTGTGGACTAATGCCCGGTTCCTATATTTGTAAAACGACTCGTTTCAATAACGAACCGTAATATTTTCTACCAGACGTAAGCATAAACTGTTCCTATAAAAAACAACTCGTAGGGCAAACTACCGAAAGTTGGTTACTAACGGATGGGAGGATTTCGAACTACTATCCGTAAGCAATCTCTATGGAAATGACAAATATTGTGTTCCTATATAAAAAATTAACTGTCAGAGAACTGTCAAAATTACCATCCGTTAATCGTTTCGCTACCGCTAGGTTTTGGTCGGTTTTACAGTTTACGTCCCGATAAAATTTCAATAACCTTACATTTTATTCGTTTTTTTTACAAAAAAGGACCTTATTAAGTATAGGAAGACGTGATTTGACACACGATTTAACTCGGGTTTAGCTATTTTAAAAGATATATACAAAATGAGTTCGAGTTCAGAAAGTGATTTTGAAATTTTCAACATATTGTCTGGGTTTGAGCCTGATGAAGAAGTACCTCGTCGAATTTACAAACAAAGAGTGGACTACTTTAATACTTTAGATGCGTACCAGTTTCAGCTATGACATGATCCAGTGGTGGCACAAAGATCAAGGTGGATATAGCAATTACGCTATGCTATACATACATAAATATGAATGGAGTGTAACTGGTTTTTTTATAAATAAAACCAATTCATTTTTTATTGTATATTTTTATTTGATAAATAATATTATAAATGTTTAATAATCAGTTGTACTGGTTGATGCCTGACTGGTCTTATTGGATAGTTCTTGTTTTAATTTTTCTATTTCTAAATTAACTTTTATTGTTTTGGCCTCGTAATATCTCTGAATTGCCAAATTCATTTCACGGCTACCATTCTCAACATAATATCTCTGCTTCTGTCCTGTATTAGTAAAGGAAATATGATTAGTTTAAAGGTATAATTAGATATCAATTTTTAAATGGGCTGAGTAAGGAAATGCATAGGTACCTTTGTAGGTTTGTAATTCTTTAGACATACTTGTCATTCCATATAGGCATCTGGGTTGTAAAGGCCCATCTGCTTTTCTCTTTTTAGCTGTAAAATGAAAATATAAATTACTTGATGACCTGACACTGCCCCACCTATATTCTGAACCACCAGCACCTTTCCAGAATATTTACAAAGACAAGCAGTTGGCTGTCAAGTACAATAATTGTGAATTAAAACCAATCAGCACCCTACCTGTACACACAAGATCCAAATGACATACACCCATGCAAAAGAATGAAAAGGTTTTGATACCTTGTGTGCCACAGCCATGCATATTTATTCAATATATTAAATGAAGTTTAATAAATAATAAACTACTGACACACAATAAAATAATGTACCTTCACTTATAGGCGTTGAGATATAAGTAGGTTCTGGTGTAGCAATCTCCAACACTACATCATCTATTGGCTTATGCATAGGGGAAGAAATATCAATACCAACACCACCAAGCACAACTACCTCTTCAGTGAAACCTACTCCATCACCACCAAATGGCACACTGAATCCAGTGCAAGTGGATCCCAACAGACCTGTTACTCTTTCCAAAATTTCATCAGGGGGTATGAAATCTGGTTTACCACCACCAGTCTGTAATAAAAAAAAAAATTTATTCATAATCTTGGGTTAGGTTTAACCGGTTTAACGAAACAAAGCAGACAGAGGCATCCAGAAGTTAACTTTTGGATGTAACTGAATATGCTTATAAGACTAAAGAATGGTAGTTTAAAATATAACTGATACCTTTAAATTATTTAGGCGAATTTGTTGGCACCTTTACCGAGCTGCTTTTTTTAAATTGTCCCATTTTGCCTTTAGCTGATCTTTATGCCGCGGAAATTGTCAATTTTTTTAATTAAAACTATCTGACAAGGAGTTCCAGGCCTCTTCTTTTAATTTATTTGATGAAGCATTAGTCTCCTTGCTAATAATTATTGGCTTACTTTGAAGCAAGTCTAACAACAGGGATACCTCATCCTTGGTCATCGCCTTCTTTGTCTTCTGTAACACAAAACATTAATCAGAACTCAGCACCTACTACAAAACTTGCCTGATAGGATTACGTCATAAATTTCTACTTACCGAATTCGTATTACTATCCATTTCAATTATTATTCAACAATAATATTCAACTTCAAAATAATTGCAATTTACAAGTTGCCAAACGTTATCATATCATCTTCAGGAACACCCGACTTGGACGTTTCGTTTTGTGCATACTTCAGTTACGCATATAACTAAAATTATTATTTATTTAAATGATTTCGCTCTCACCAATATTATAAATGTACAAAAAACTTATTTTTCTGGATGAAAGTCTTTTTTAAATATTTATTATACTCAAAATAACAAGATTATTGATTCGGTTTGTTTCAGTTCTAAATATGTTTCATTGTAAAAACGAAACGCAACGAGTGCCGAGAGAGGGCGTCCGTAAGCGGGTAACCAACATCTGTTCGTCGCAGGTAGATGATGCATAAAAATATAGGAATGCCTATAACGGTTCGTTATTCGTACCCCTAAAACGGATGGTTGCTATGAACATTAACGATTCGCTGATTATAGGAACCGGCCATAAGAGAGGCGGTACAGACGAGTTAGTACAGCGACAACTCAGCTGCGCAGTTCCGTAGTACCACCGCTGGAATGCCGTCAGGGCCACTGGCTTTCCGCGTGTCGAGTGATCGCAGCACTGCCCGTACATCGCATTGCCTGAGTACAATGTCAGGCATAGTGTGGCCACAGTTGGCGATGGCGGGGGGCTGCATGCCACGGTCGTCGACCCGGGAATTAGCCGCAAAGAGGTCTGCGAGCATGTTCACTTTCTCTTGGGCTTTGTGAGCCAGTGTTCCATCTGGGTAACGCAGCGGTGGCAGCGAGGGCTGACAAAAGTTAGACTGCACGGCTTTGGCCAGTTGCCAGTATCCACGGCTGCCCGTGGGATGGGAAGTGAGCTCCTGACCAAGCCGCGCGACGCGCTGGGCATCCGCTCTCTTAAAGGCCCTCTTGCTGGATTTTGTGGCCCGGTTGTACGCTGCTTTGAGGTGGCCCACGTTTGGGTCGCGCACAGCCCGGGCCCTGATCCAGGCGCGATATGCCGACTGTTTTTGTCGAACAGCTTTGGCACAATCTCGCCCGAACCAGGGACGGGCTCTGCGGATACTGGCGATATCAGTGAAAGGGATGTAATATTCCATCCCTAAACTGATCTCGCTAGCAATCGCAGAAGCGCTTTCCGAAGGAGCCTTTCCTACAAAGCAGCGCTGGCTCCAGGGGACGGACGCATAATAATTGCGTAGACCGTCCCAATCTGCTGACGAGTAGTGCCATACACGTCGTGCCATTTCTACAGCACGTGCAGGAGGTGACACCTTCATGCCACACAGTGGTCGGAACTACCCAATGGGGCTCCTACCGAAACACTGTACTGGGCTGGGCGACTCGTCAGCAGTAGATCCAGCAGAGCGGGCGCGTGATCTTACCTGTCTGGTATCCGGGTGATCCCGCATACCATCTGGGTCAGAACGTGGGAGAGAGCGAACGCGTGGGCGGCCCTACCCGCATGATCAGTCCTGAGGGACCATTCAATGTGATGGCCATTGAAGTCCCCCAGAAACACTAGGTCAACGTTCGGGAACCGCACCTGCGCATCATCAGCCGTCTCGCTGAGGTACTGGAAGAGCTTTGTTGTCTCAGAATCCCCTGTGTGGGAACGGTAGACGCACACGTAGATCTGGTTTCATAGAGCCATGGTCTACGTGCAGCCAGAGGACGGAGTTGGAGGGGTTCTCTAGGCAGCGCAACGGGCGACAGCAAACATCCGCCCTAACGAACACGCACACCCCGGCTTTATCTCGAAATTGTTCCTCGATGACATAGCCGGGGTAACACAGGTAAGATGTGTCGTCAGGGCGGTGTATTTGTGTCTCCGTGAGGAACATCACAGCGGGCCGTGCCGTCTCTAGGTGATGGTGGACGGCATCGAGGTTCGCATGGAGTCCACGGATGTTGGTGAACTCCACCTCGAAAAGTAAAGTTGTGGGGTTTCCTGGGACCGCTGTGGAACGTTTCTTTTTTTATGTTGCACTGCCATAATAAATTTGAAGAAGAAGCGTGAAGACAGGGTGACATTTGGTGCAGCAGTAAGTGACAAAGCGCAGGGGCTAGCTTCGTCTGGAACCGTGTGGTTAGGTCGGAGCGGACCCGCCGGACGGAAGGGCTCCCAAACCCCCCTGATGCAAGGCCGCCGCTACCCCACACCGGTTACCACCCGGAGCGGCGATCCCACATCAGGATTATGCTGAACATGTGGGGCAGCCTCCTGGGGTGGTTGGTCCCAGGCGGGCCCCATGACTGTGTTGCGGGTGGCCGCGGCAACGCCGTTGCTAAAGGTCTCCCTGGCCGGCGAATCGACCCACACCACCCACACTAGACTCCGCTTCGTCCCCACTGGTTCTATGCCTGCTGCACCATACATCGCCCCGGGCCCGGCGGTGCAGCTGCTGAACCCCTAACGCAACCCAGCCTGGGCTGGGTTACTTAGGGGGCCTTAGCACAGCTGCACGGTGGTACCCCCCGGACCAACACTGTTATACCACCTGGTACCCACGTAGGGGCCGAAGCCACTCCATGGGTACCGTAAATTAACGAGCCTCGTCCGTTGATCAGCAGGTGCGCCACTAGCAGGTGAGGTCGCTGGGGCCCTAAAGATGTTGGTAGAGCCCCTTTGCACTCTTTCTCTCCGCAAGACTGTGCCGCTCGTCTTCAAAATGCTTTTGGGAGAGAAGCACCTTGTTTGAGCACCGTGAGGCGATGGTTTGCTGAATTTGACAGAGATCGAGTTTCTTTACATGACGAATTTCTTGAAGGGCGGCCTTCAACTGCCGTCAACGAAAATAATGTGGCTACTGTTAAGCGGTTAATTGAAGAAAACCCGCAGATTACCTATGAGACAATTCGAGGACTATTGGGGATTGGTATGAGTCAAATCCAGAAAATTTTACACCAGGAATTGAAAGTTCGGAAACTTTGTTGTCGTTGGATCCCTCATGAACTGACAGCGGAGCAGAAGCGGGCTCGCGTGGAATGGTGCTCACAGATGCTACTGAAGTACGACCACGGACATTCTAATGCTGTTTATGACATTGTCACAGGAGACGAAACGTGGATTTAGTGTTTTGAATCCGAAAAAAAACAGCAATCTTGTGAATGGGTGTTTGAAAATGAGAACAAGCCAACAAAAGTGAGGCAGGCGAGAAACGTTGGTAAATCTGTACAATTCCACTTGAAGATCAAAAGAGTGTTAATGCCGAGTGGTATTCTACCATTTGTTTACCCAGGGTGTTAGAAAAAGTTCGCGAAAGACGACCCAAAAGCCGCGTTCTCCTACATCATGACAACGCTTCTTCACACACGGCCAACAAAACAAAGTAATTTTTAGCTTCCGAAAAAGTACAACTCGTCACCCATCCTGCGCATAGCCCCGACCTAGCACCTAGTGATTTCTGTATTTTCCCCAAAATCAAAGATTTGATGAGAGGTTTCACTTTTACGAACTCCGAAGAGGCAGTCATAGCGTTCAATCAGCACGTAGAAAACATGCATTCAGATCTGTGGTCCTCCTGTTTTAAAAAATGGTTCGATCGCATGAAAAACTGTTTAAAATGTAAAGGAGAGTATTTTGAAAAGCAATAAACATAATATTTTGGTTTTAACATGTGGTTTTTTTAAATTACGCAAAATCAAAAAATCAAAATATCTTTATTCATGTAGGTCACAAAGTAACACTTATGAACGTCAAAAAAAGAAAATGCTTCTACATTTACATTTACCGCCAGATTCGCAAGGCAATAAATAGGTAGAGCCTGTGAGGAAAGAACCTGGCAAGAAAAACTCACGGCCACTCTTTTTAATCGCCAGTAAAGACAATGATTCTGTTAAAACAAGAAAAAGAGGGCAAGGGCAGTACGTGACCATGTGTGGACCAAGTGAACTCAGAAATTATGGATCTCTGTTATTCACAAAAAAAGTCAAATACTAGTTAAAGGTGCCACATAATCTCAAAGTACCCATACACCTTTCAATATCATAATAATAATAATTTTAATACATGGACGTTTCTATCAGGCCCTACATGGACCTGATATTGATTTAAAATCATCAGTATCCTGGCTACGATTCGGTAATCTATTTGGAGAAACCGAAGGGTTTGTCTTTGCAATTATGGACGAAGTTGTCATGACTAAAAATTACCGGAGGTATATTCTGAAGGATGGTACAGTTGACATATGTCGGGCGTGCACCGTCCTGGAGAGTCCCTTAGACATATTATCTCTGGTTGTTCTAGTTTGGCTAACGGCGAGTATTTGCATAGGCATAACCAAGTAGCTAGGATTGTCCATCAACAACTTGCTCTGAAATACAAACTCGTGGATTCAGAAGTACCGTATTACAAGTATGTGCCCGACCCAGTTCTCGAAAATGATCATATCACATTGTACTGGGACCGATCTATTATCACTGACAGGACTATTGTTGCAAATAGGCCTGATATAGTGGTAGTAGATCGGTTAGAGCGCCGTGCAATGATAGTTGATATTACCATTCCGCATGACGGCAATCTCGTGAAAGCCTAAAAAGACAAACAAGTAAAGTACTTGGATTTGGCCCACGAGATTGTCGACATGTGGCATGTAAGCTCAGCTGTTATTGTACCGATAGTCGTTTCCGTGAATGGACTGATCGCCAAGAGCCTCGACCAACACCTACAGAGGCTCTCGTTAGACGGTTGGATTAAGGGCCTGATGCAGAAGGCAGTATTGCTCGATACGGCACGCATCGTGAGGAAATTCCTCTCTCTGGAGCCCTAACCACCGGTAGCTTGGTCCTTGTACCCGATGCCGGTGGGTCACTATTTTTTATATTTTTAAATATATTTGTATTTTTTTATAGATTTATTTAAAAATGTATTAAATATGTAATTAAGTTAAATAAAGGAAATAATTTAACAATAATAAGTGAGTTTCAGCAATAAAACAACATTTCAAACAGAACTTATACTATATATTTTCATGCGATCGAATCATTTTTTAAAACAGGAGGACCACAGATCTGATGGCATGTTTTCTACGTGCTGATTGAACGCTATCACTGTCTCTTCGGAGTTCGTAAAAGTGAAACCTCTCAACAAAACTTATAGTGTGACCTACGTATAGGTAAAAAGACGTAAGCTGATCTTTGCATTTGTGTGAGTGATCACGAAAAGTAGAGCAAAAAAGTTGTGTGCACAACATATGTGTTTGTAAAACAAGTCACATTATACGTTCACGTATGTGCACTCACACAAATGCAAAGCTTCATATTGCAGTCGCTTCACGGAAAAATATCGAAGTTCAACCGAATCGCAGTTAGGCTGGAATTCCGACCCCAACTGCGTTGGGTAAAGGCTTGGCTGATGATGAGATGTATCTCATACTACAGTCTTATCAGTTCGTTTGAAGCTATAGTACATAATCATCATACATTATAAATTATCCTAAAGATATAAGTAGTGGAATCAGGACAACTGTTTACTATACGTTCATAAATATTATATGTATGATTCGCTACCGACGTCGCCACCAAAGCATTCGAAATTGTGTTTTCCCGTAATAGGAGGCGAGGCCTAACTTTAGAACCGGTATTTTAGTGCAGCCTCATTGTTCTGATGTTTGTTATTAATTTTTAATGTTTTTTATCTCTACTAATATACCATTTTTTTTTAATAGAAAAGTCTACCACTATTGCGGCAGTCGCTTGTTACGAAAGAACTAATTATTGAGGGCATAAATCCACCGGCACCTCATATAGCCTACTCTGGTATTGCAGCATTGGCTCCACCGATCGGACCACCACCTCCAATTGCCCATTCACTGTTGCCCAGCAGTGGGGCAGTTCAAATTGTAAGTACATAATATTTAGTCATCATCATCATACATCACCCCTATATCCCCGAATAGGTAGGCTGAGATATATTACACACCCTCACTTTACCATTAATTTAAATAAATAATAATTAAATAAATATGTTAGGACAATTCACACAACGCCATCTAGTCTCAAACTAAGTAGAGCTTGTGATATGAGTACTAGATAAACTGATATAAATACTTATATACCTTTTTTTTGTATATACATACATATTAATATACATATAAAACATACATAGGAAACACCCAGACTTCGGTACAAACGTTTGTATCATCACACAAAGTTTGTCCAACCGGGAATCGAACCCGAGACTCCGGCGTCGAAAGTGGATGCACTACCGACCACGCCACCGAAGTAGTCTTTTATTTTTTCTTTTTATTTTGTTGGTCTCATGTAATAAGGGACAAGCCCTATATATATTCCTTTAACCCATATAGAAATTCTGTAACCACTCTTTAATTCAAACCAAAATTCCCACAGCTGGGACAGAATGTAACCCAACTTAACCTACCACTAGACAGAATCTTTGTAGTCCGAGCAAAACAATCCTACTGATATAATATTATAAAGAGGAAAGTTTGTACGGATATTTGTTACTCTTCTACACACGATTTTAATGAAACTCGACAATAATTCAGTTACAGATGTTCTACTTGCAACTGTTAAGTAATTAGTAAAATCACTGGCACTCGCACTTAACACAAGATGTAAACACAACTAGGTCTATATGTGTGCAGTTTTACTGTATTGTATGTAACAACATACCCCACTCTTACGTAGGCATCCGATATGAAAAAAAAACCGAAGAATCTCCAAGGTCTTAGGGTCCCAAGTCAACGTCACCTGCAAGTGGAGCACCTGCCGATTTAAAAACGAGGCTCAACAGACAAACATAAAAGTTGTCGATAAGTGGCAATAGGCTCGCCACCTCGGCCATATCTCGTTTCATTTATCATCTATTTTTACATTTAGGCTTTTGTAGAACTTAAATAGTATTTTCCAAGTCTGTGAAAACCGTGCACACTTTGTTCACAACTGATTAAAAACGACAGATAGTTTTTTTTTGTGTTAAGGTACAATCAGTTCTATATAAATATTTACGATACGCTATGGTGCTAACCAAACAGTGTTCATAATATCGCCCGCCAATAGCACGGGAGCACCCCGAACATGTTTCTGGATTGACATTTATATTTTGACAGTAACTTTTCTATATGAACTGCCACTCTTGTATTTTGTACCCATTTCACAGCAAATAGTATGAACTCGATAAAATACAATTTACTTTAAAATTACCTTTATTTAAATTATTTATTGTGTTTGGATTGACACAAAATAACATATTTTATCCACTCTCTGCTGTTTTCATAGGGCGTAACCCGAATTTGGTCGACCTCCTTTATCAGCTCGCGGCTTCCTCGCTGGTATCTTTCGAGACATTTTGAAATAAAATTATGAAATCAGGAAGCGAAAATATAAGTTCCTATACAATGGCGATCGGTGGGCGTAATCGTGAATATTTTGTAAAATGATAAATAATTTTGTTTGTCACTTAAATACACAGTGAATTAAAAGCGTTCAATTCTCATACAGCATTAGATCATACAGTATTTAAAATTTCGATTAATATGTTACTGTACTGTAACTGTACTGTACTGTAACTTTAACTTAAATAATATTGTGAAGATAAGCTTCACAATATTATTTAAGTTAAAGTTACACAATTTCAGTGAAGTCATTTATACCTACTATAAGTCATTACACATAACATTTACCTATCAACCTCTTTGTTATCACTCAAGTAATGCCCCCATTTGCCGCCTTTAAAAGTTTTGCAAACAATTGCTTTAGCAAGACGAAAATGAAAGATTTAGTGCTTGAAATAATAGAATACATTGTATTGCTATAGCTTTTGTGCGGCATATAAAACAAAAATGCTTCATCTGCGCCCCAATTTAAGTCCAGTCCTCAATTCAGTTGTTAAACTTTTAACTTTTATGTGAATCAGAAAAAACCCTCCTGAAATAAAAGATCCCTTGAATTTTAAAGCGAAGTCTTCGGATGCTACTAGGATAACTCTGATGATGACACTTGTTCTGTTTTGAAACGCCCCTATTTACAATTATTTCTAGAATAATCTATAGAAACAATATATTTACTCGTATATTGAGCGTAGAATACACTTGATCTGATATTGACTGCTACAAGACTCAGTAGATACATGAAATTTACAATGCTTTCTCTATACATACTTATTATTGCACTAATTTGCTTGACATGTTGGTGATGTGGGGTAGCTTATCGACGATGACGACTCTAACTCGGGTGGCGTCACAACACTGACGCCCCTGTTGCCGCCTGTGTTACCTCTAACACTGGCGTGCCATCTGCCTTCGTCATTCGCTAATTCGTATGTCTGTACCACGCCCAGCACTGTCTCACAGGTTTGTCATTTTAACACAAGTGACTGTTATCTATTTGAACAGCTTTACAGCCTAGCCCTAGCTTAGTCCACACGGCATTGTACCTACTGCACGTATTTTTTGTAGGATTAAGGCCTGCGGGGACGGGTACTGTCCGCGCCGGCTACTGTTGTCCGTCGATATAGATCTCAATTATAAATTACTGAGTACTTTTAGTCTTTCGTGTCTATTATCGATGGACAAAAGCCCCTCGTTTGCGCAGGCCTTTAATGTTGAGCTCTGCTGTTAAAGTGTGCTGTCAACCTTAATCCTGCAAAACCGTGTACTACAATGCCGTGTCAACGAAGCCAAGTGACACTTCATTGGTTCAAGATGGCATGGCGGTCCCAACCAATTTAAATGTTCATAGTTCGTGTTTTTTCTATTGTACGATAGTACACGTTCAGCTTTAATTTATTTGCATTTTTTATATGCTTAGTTGTTTGAAGGGTCTGAATTTTGAAGCACAGAAAGAAGAAGAGAGAAGAGCATTTACCTCTCTGTTATAACAGTCATTGATGCTTTACTTAAGTCCTTATGCACACATTTCTTCAGCATGAGTCTCTGCAACGTGACACAAGACGAAGTTTATTGTTGAATTAGAAGTTTATTCTAGAATTTACCTCAAGAATCGACAAATCCCAGACATGTTAAAAACAGTTTTATGTAAAAATGCATAAATATTAATGAAAATCGGTCCCCTATAGCTCGTATAATCTAGTCAGCATTGCAAATGATTTTAGGATACTAGGGTTATGAAAACGTAGTTTTTACAAAAATTGTAGAAAACTCAATTTGTTTAGTTTATTAAAATTTTGAGTAGGTATTTGAGTTGAAATCTAAAACACTGTGACAAATCACGTCAAAGAAGCATAGAAATAGTTAATTCTTAACAACTATAATAAATAATAAAGTACCTAATATTAAAATACCTTGATTTGTGATGGTTTTAGTCAGACATGCATTTTAATTTTCCTTACATTTTGTAAACAGCACTTTATTTCGTCTAATCTACTTATATCCGACGTCATATGAAATGCCATATCATCATCATAATCGTATAGTAAGTTTTATGTTTCGAAGTTCGCAGACCCTAAATTATAACTATTTTCTTGTGTCTACATGCCATATTGTGATGTATGTATGTAAATGTAGTGTTTAATATTAATTCTATCCATGCAAACCTTGCTCCATTCTATTTCATATCTGAGTGCTGACCCGTTCAGACGTTGCCTTCGAAGTTTTCACGCTTAAGTTCCTTTTTTTTAATTCTTTATTTTTTCACACAGTTCTTAAAACGACTATAATTATGTCGAACAATCCTAATAATTATAGTTTTGTGTTTGACAATGTTAATAGTTTGGCTTTAGCAATTAGTCATCCTGTTATTATCGCTATTGATCAGAATATCTCAGGATTTCTGGTTAACAATAGTAGTAATGCTGGTGTTGCGGCTTATAATTTTGGCGACGCTCGAATTATGGCTGACGATGTTAATATTGCTAGTAGTACTACTACTAGCAATTTGCCTGACAACCTTAGTAGTACTTCTATCATATTGCCTGACGGTGTTAGTATGTTAATTGGTGTCATTTTGTATGTTTATTTCATTAAAACCGTCTGCACGAAATGAAAGGAAGTTAATACATTGTTACTTTTGCCATGCATTTTATTCTTTCATATATTTGCACCGGGATTGTTCTAAATTGGAAAACTTGTGTCTGCGCTTTTAAGGTTTTCTCGTGCAAATCTGTTTTAGACTACTTCAAACAGAACCAGGCTCCGAATTTTTTTCTCTTAATACTAACCACGCAGATAACATGCAACATCCTTTCGTTTCTAGATCAAATTAGGTAGATTTATATTATTTTATGTAGTATGATTTTATATACAGTAATATTTTTTATCTAACTCTTTTGTGTTTGTACCAGAAGCCGCCGGCTCAGAAGTCCGGGAACACGATAGCTGTACTACAAAACATTCCACTTCACACACCTACCAAGATGAGTAAAAGTAGCAAAGGCATGTCGGGCAACAGCAAATCAAACTACTCAAGAGGCAATGTATCATCTGGATTATCGACTGTTCTAACGCCTGGCAAATCGCTATTGAGGGATAAAGAAAGGAGAGCAGCGGCGTTCGCTCATCCTTTTGGTGATGACAAAATGGCAGGCGATGATGACATCAATGATGTTGCTGCTATGGGCGGTGTCAACTTGGCTGAGGAATCCCAAAGGATTCTCGGCTCTACCGATATGATTGGAACGCAGATCAGGTAAAGAAAAATATTGGTTTCTTATTGTACCACAATTGCACATAAAGTCGAATATTTCGCACTATCGTATTGATTTTATATGCATTACTCGAGAAACGTACACATTAGTTTCCTATGTCTGAACAAAATTACTTATTTAAAATATGTATTTCAGGTCTTGTAAAGAGGAGTATTTAGTACCTCCAAGTGTGATGCAAGCCCGTATGAAATCTATCTCTAACAGAAACGAACTTGACGAACCTCCACCAGAAATAGCCGCCTTACTATCTCACGCGTTACAGGAGAGAATGAAGACAATGATTGAGAAACTCGCTGTTATTGCTCAACACAGGATTGATCCTATGACAAAGGTATACACACTATTCTATAGTTTCTTTAGTCTCTTATAGTTTTTTCAAGAAGAGATTTTTTTTAATATTATCTTTATCTATTTAGTTGTTTTGGAACTTAGAAGTAGCAAACGCGCGGGTGAAAAAAAGATAAATGGGACCGTAGCAGAAAGATGCATTTAGTTAATGTTAAAGGAGCATTGGACTACGATAGCGGCTGCTCTCTGGGATAGCTGATCTCTTATTCAGTTCTCAAGCAACAATATCTTAATTATTATTTCCAGACTGACGGCCGTTACGAGGCAGCACAAGATGTGAAGGGTCAAATGAAATTTCTTGAAGAGCTTGACAGAGTTGATAAAAAGCGTCGTGAAGATACCGAAAGGGAAATGTTATTGAAAGCGGCGAAATCACGATCAAAGAACGAGGACCCTGAGCAGGCTAAATTGAAAGCTAAAGCTAAAGAAATGCAAAGAGCTGAGCTGGAAGAGCTCAGGCAACGTGAGGCTAATTTGACTGCACTGCAGGCTATTGGGCCTAGGAAAAAGCCGAGGTTAGAGGGTCCGGGAGGCGCTGGAGATTCGGTAACCTCTCACGCGGCACAGCAAAGTCCTGGAATGGTAAGTTAAACTGGTACTATTATTAGTAGAAGAAACTGTTTAGCAGATGGTATATTTTACTATAAGATTTTATTTTTTTAGACTAAGTACATTTTTCTTCAACAGACTGGCCGCAGTCAAATGGCGTTGCGGACTCGTTTGAAACGCATCAATCAACGCGACATGTTGTACTTGTTAGAACAAGAACGTGACACATCTTACTCCCTATTATTATATAAGAGCTATCTGAAATGAACTTAAAAATTCGTAAGCTAATTGTATATATTAGTATACTGTATAGATATATTTTTAAGCTATTTTTAAGCTATTACAAAAAATGTATGTGATAGTTTTTAACTGTGAATTTTGGTTAGAATATTAAAATATCTTTAATTTGTTCTGTTATGATTTGAATGAACCGAAAATATTATAGCGATGTTTGTATTATAATAAATACACCTCTGTTTTTCTTATTACGCGGTATAACTTAAAAATAAGTATAACAATACTAATATAAATAGGTAATTTAAATTAAACATTACTAATCCATATTTGATCGATGTCACAGGGGATTTCCTAGTTTTGCGACAATATCTTTTCGACAAGGTCATTGTGCTTATCCATGAAATTCGCCTGAAGACAGGGTTCCTTGGCAACGCTTATTTACCACCGTTCACCTGCTGAGACCACCTGGGTGTACCGTGGGAAGTTTTTTTTACAACGGACCACCTGTGACCACCTGGGTGGACCGTGGGAAATATAAAATTTCCACCGTCCACCTCAAATGTATCATGAATAATAACAACATAAAGAGCCTTCAAGATTTTAAATTCTTTGAAATTTAGTGAAATCCGATTGAATGTTTGAACTAATTATTCTGAAAAAGTACCAGGCGATCATAACAGTATAGGAGGTTCTGGTTTTGAAAATGGAAAAAATGTATTGTTTGATAACTGGTTATGAAACAATGAAAAAAGATCCATATTCATAACCAGAACCTCCTATTCTGGCTCTTATGTTGTTATGTATTCCTGGTACATTTGAAGTCTTTTTTTTTTTTTTTTTTTTTTTTTTAATTTGTCTTTTCACTTCAAATCGTAAGAGTTTTGATAACGAGGTGGACGGTGGAAATTTTATATTTCCCACGGTCCACCCTGGTGGTCCGTTGTAAAAAAAAACTTCCCACGGTACACCCAGGTGGTCTCAGCAGGTGAACGGTGGTAAATAAGCGCTTGGCAACGGGATTGTTATGTTAGATTCTTACATTGTATATCTATATTATTATACGTCGCAAACCTTGCAGTTGTGACTGTTGCTACGAGCAAACGAATATAATTTAGCCGCCTTTTAAACCTTGGGACATGACAAAACCTAGGGCCATTCGCTAAGTTGAGTGTGCACGCGGCGGATGTATGCCACGCGTATTTACGAGACGACTTCCCTAAAGTTTGACGGACCGTTTTTAGCCAAATATCTAAAAATAATAATCCATGGCATGTCATCCCATATAAATGTACCCGCTAGAGACCCAAGAGACCAACATTATTTTACCGCTGATGGATGCAGCGTCAGGCACACGCCCACACGCCGCGCGCGAACTCGATTTTTAAAATATTTTACATACATATTTAAGTTTCGTTTTTTTTTACTTTTTAGTGCTGGTTTTATATTTATAAGCGAGTTTAAGGGGTGAATATTATACTAAAGTAGGCCGTGTGCGGGCCTGGGTGCATTCGCAGCGGAGTTCTATAGATTTACAGTGTGAGTGCCTAATCCCTTGGTATATAAAAAAAGTACGTTTTGTCCGTGCCCAGACAACACACGTGTCAGGCACTGGCACTGTCACGAAATTTTAACATTTTCATCCGAGCGAAGAGCACGGCACACTCCTCGCATGGTCCGTTCTGGTATAACTTATATTTTTAACTGAGACAAATTTTTGTTTATCCGTTCCGCAAAGAGTTTAATTAATTTAAGTACATACTTAGCCTGTGTAAGTGTAAATATTATGAAGTTTAATTAAACGTATTTTTACTAAACCGTTTCTTGTCTGTCCTATTTTGGTATTTTGGTCTAAACAAACTATCTGTAAGTTCTGAAAGATAGTAGGTAGGTATATTTATTAACGCTTCACACAAACGTCTTCTTTTATCAAGGAAGAGCTAGACCAAGGAACTATAATAATGATCATTACGACCACTTTTCGCCTACCAAGGTCCCACCCACTTACCCAATAGGAGGCAAGCCTATTGCCGTTTGTGGGCAGTGACTAATGGAAATAAACGAAAAAATAGCAAGCTTGCATTAATTCACACAGATCCGAAAAATTGTGGAGATCAAGTACACCATTATAATTCAAATATCACGAGGGTTAGGGAGAAATACACAGTTTAAAATAGTGCAGATAGTTGTTTTAAACCAAATTACGTTGTACCCGTACCGCGTTCTATTGAACACTGAAATGAAATGATTTATTTATTTGTATAGGTCATTAAATGGCTCTCAGTCGTATGTACTTAAATAAAAATTATTATTGCTTCTATATTGACATGTACATGTACTCTTTTTCTGTTTTAAACCGTGCCAACAAAAATCCTAAACAGCCGTTTTCAACTGTTCTTTCTCCCTTTCGATCCGACTTGTGCTAAAACAGTTATTCAAGGTATGATAAAATTCGTAAATAGTGAATTTTATCAAAAATTGTTTGCACAAAATTGCAGATATAGTAAAATTAACTACAATATGTAATGATCATGTAAGTTTTTCCAAAAGAATTACCACTTGTTGCGGTTATTAGGTATGTCCAATAAGTTATATTTTACACGCTATGCTGCTTCGCTCCTATTGGTCGTAGTGTAAAATGATTTAGCCTATGTTACTAGCTAAAAATGTAGCTTTATATTGTGATAGAAATTTTTAATTCAGTTTGAGGATGCACTTCGTTCATTACAAACTTTAACCCCCTTTTTCATCCCCTTAAGGGTAGAATTTCGGAAAATAGTTTTTTAATGGAAGCCGACTCCATACTCCATAAAAAGAACACACACCAAGTTTCATGTCTCTACGGTCAGCAATTTAGGCTAAACGTCGATTCATCAGTCACAAAGCATTTTATGTAAACGTTTAGCCTTAACTGCTAATAATTGTAGAGACATAATATTTGGAGGGTGTAGGCTCCCGATTAGAGAGAGGATTTCCCGAAATTCTACCCCCCTAAAGAGATGAAAAGGTATTGTTTAAGGTTTGTATGAGACAAAGTGACTCCTCAGGAACTACTGTTTGCGACTTTTTAGCGAGAAAGATAAGCTATATAACACTACGCTCCGACTAATTGGAGAGGAGTGGAGCAGCATAGCGTGTAGAATATAACTTGTTGGACATTAATAACTGTACTAGCTCAGAAGTTGTAATTCTTAGTGTGATGTATACAATAAACGTAGTGTGCAAGTGACAGAGAGGTCCATCGGGGATTCGTAAGCTGTGTCCCGAGACGAGCGGACGCTCTGTTAAATATGTACCTACTTATTGATAAACAACGTGTTTCACTCTTAACCTATTGTGTAAAGTAGTGGACATCACATTGGCGACGAGTAGTACAAGCGCAGTGAGTAAATAATTGTGTACCTGTTGTGGAAATTTGTCAACTAAAATCATATTTACTAAATATGGAAAATATAACAAGTAGGAGCCTAGTAACAAAAATAAAAGGGGTAGAGGTGCCGAGTATTCTACAAACTATGCAGTACGAACGCATGTAAGTAGTGAACCATTGCATTATCTATCCATATTTAATAATTATATCAACTGTATAATATCTATTTACAGTATTATGAAGGACCTCCTACCTAAGTAAGCGTTGTTGACCAAGTCTGTAAGTAAAATATAAAGTACCTACCTATATTTTATAGGTATATTTGACAATATTTTATAAGTTATAAAATATTGGTCTAACCAAAAACACGGTATAACAAACATAACCTTTGTAATGTCAGTTTTAACAAAAGTCTGTTTCGATAACTTCTATGTTGATATTATCAAATATAAAATAAGTAGTTATGGTTAAAACTACACAAGTATCGGTGTTCATAACCAAACTGGTTAAGATCAAATACCCAATGAACGTTCCAAGGTGTTTTATATTTGCACTGTTTATCGCAATTAAAAAAAACGTATTTTAAACTTAACATAGAATCCTAATAATTTCTTAGGTAGGTACTGGAATAACTATTTAAATACCTATCTAAATAAATTCAGCTAAAATATCTGTTATGATTTTATTTATTGTTTATATAACATACGCTCGGAGCACAGATATTGTGTCTATACATTATAACATCGGTACAGAAGTGTTATTCTTTAATAGTTGCATACCTATATTTTATACAGTACCCGGTAACGGAGATTGGCTTGCTTCCTGTTACGTCTAACACGATGTGGGTGTGTGATTCACCTCTGCCTACCACTTCAGAGATAAAGGCGTGATAATATGTCCCTTAAAGAAAAAGAGTGACCGAGAGTTTTATTGCCAGGTTCTTTCTTTCGGTTCTACTTATTGCTTTGCGAATCTGGCAGTACATGTAAATATAGAAGCAATGACATTTTTTTTATTTTAAGTACTTACTGACGTTTGTAAGAGCCATTTAGTGAGCTATACAAATAAGTAAATCATTTAATTTCATTTCGTTTGCGCTGTGCTATCAATTTTTAACTTGTTTAAACTTTGATTAATCTCTCTTAACATCTTTTAATTTGTTTAAACACTTTGTAACTTGTTTACATTATAGTTGAAATCAATATTTATAAAATTAAACTAAATTCACTAGGAATTTTTTGACTTGGTTTTAACGACAAAAATACAGGTAACATAAGATGAGACCAGGTAAGGTACAGATTTACTATGTTATACGACATAATTCATGGAACGCATTCTTCATCGACATAGTATGTTTCTAAAAAACTACTAGCGGCCACATTTTTATAGGTAACCTGGTCGGTATATATATTTTCCTAATCATAAATATGAGTAAAAATTTAGTTTTCAGCAAATACTCGATGAGCGCAATATTCTGCAGTGGGATCTTAGACTATAAACAACGTGTTTCACTCTTAACCTATTGTGAAAGTAGTGGACATCACACTTAGGTTAAAAGTTGCATGTTCATTATTCAAGTATAATGATTTTATAATTATACAATTTTGTAATGAACTATTTTTGGACAAAAATTACCATATGAGTCCAAAAAACCAAAAAACCTAAAATTATTAACTTTGACTTTTAATAACTTTTTAGCACCAGTTGGATCGATGGAGACTTTTGATTTAAGTATAAGGCTGCTTTTAGACGGCCGTTTTTTTCACGGACCTGTGTCCGGTACGTGTCAACACATTAAATTATAAGCCATACACCACTGGTGTATGGCTCCAGTGAAAACAACGGTCAATTATCCGGTGAGAAATACGCTCGTCTAAAAGAGCCCTTATGCAACCTGAAAATGTCTATTATGACCAAATTTTGACGGGATTAGTTGACCTGCAACGCTTACTTATTGCTAGGAACTTTGTTGATCTCACGTAATAGGTGGCGAACCTACAGCAGCTTTCTGGGAATTTTTATGTTTGTCAGAGCCTCGCATATAGTTCATTTGGGACCTTAAAATCTTGGTTGGACCCCTTTACAACAAAGGTAGGTAATAAAGGAATTCTAGAAAACCTGTGTATGTATTCGAGACAGTCACCTTTGATTTGGAAGGAATCACAGCGAATGCAGATGACCCGGTTATTATTTGCCAGTAAGTGAATGTTATAGGAACCTTGTCTGTGGTAGGAAGTAGGAAAATAGTGAGAAGCAGGCAGGAAAAGGGATCACATTGTACACAGATTTGTTGATTCAGGTTTAGGTTTAGGTATTATTATAAACAAATGATGATTTTTAGAATTACACAAAACCGGTTATTACCGAAAAAATTTAATACATTATTTTATCTAGCTCAATTCATATTTTCAATTGAGTCTCGATATTTTTAGCGTAAGTATGGCATTCCTCAGGGTAACTATCTCTATATTGGTTGCCTAATATAAGTTGGCGTTCCAGTGGGGGCACCACATTATATTGAAAACCGTCAAAAACAAAATTTCAGAACAATGACTACCTACATAGGTACAAATAAATGTGTGCTAGTTTTAGCCACACCCCAACTTATACTAGGCAAGCTGTACTGCTAGTTGCTCTGAGTGGAATTCTATTAACAAACCGGTACAAACAGTATCGGATTTTCTTCGTGGATTGAAAAAAGTTTAGAGCTCTAAGTTTAAATACCATAATAAACATAAAAACATAATCATTTCCAATTGAATCGTTGAATCCAATGATATTCCATATGTACCTAGTTATATAAGGCGTAGGTTAAATCAAAATCCTATTCGACTGACAACAAAAATAAAAACTATATATGGCTTTTGCGGCTTCTGCCTAGCTTGGCAACACTGGTGACACGTCCACCCAACCTGTCAAACGTCCTCAGTTCCACTGCTCCTGTATGATAAATTTTCATGTTTTAACCATTAAAAATGGTAAGAATAGCTATTCATTCACAATTGTAATCATAACGAAGTGTTAACGCACGTTTCTAATGCCCAAAAAAATTCTAGCCACGTAGTTGCATATTTGTCGGCAGTGTGTCACCATAAATGTCGGCATCCAGTAGTAGTTTACGTGTATTTTGTGTTTTGTACGTAGCGGGTAACGTATAGTTTAATTATGTTTTCAAAGCCGTTGCGCCTGGATATCAAGAGGAAACTGACGGCGAGGTCGGACCGCGTCAAGTGCGTAGACCAGCATCCGACAGAGCCCTGGCTTCTGTGTTCACTCTACAACGGTGACGTGAACATATGGAATTATGAGACACACGCACAGATTAAGCGATTCGAGGTACTCGTTCACACATTAAATCTACTTTCCTAAAAGCTTCTACGGACCCTACCTGTCTAATACATTAATGGCCCTTTCTATGGATTTAACCATTACTTATACAGGACTGCACATTTAGAAAAGAGGTTGCACTATTTACTAAGCAGTACAATACATAGCAACTATAACTTTTGATCATCATGCATAAAATAAATATACTGCGGTATAAGTATAGTGTCTATGTGTTCCATACAATTTATTTCAGCTTTATCCCATTTTAGGCTTACTATTGTTTAAATAGGAGAACTATTATGGTTATCTAATCTATTGAACATGTTAGATGGTTTCTTGTAAGCTACTTTTCATGTATGTGTATAGCTTATCAGTTAACTGTAATATCATATCACTGTTAGTAATTAAAATGTTTTGATATATAAATAAATATGTGTGGATATTCATATACAATGCCATTTAGTCCAGTAATAAGCAAAGCTTGTCCTAATATAAAAAACTGATATCCTTTTTTTGTAATTACATACATTTTTACATTACAAGCTATAAAACAAGCCAAATATGCTAACGAATATTACTATTGTATACTTAATTAAAAGCTTGTGTTCTGATTTGGGGATTGCACTTGTTACCCTGGTTCCACAGGTCTCAGGTCCCAGTACAACTCATGATCCTAGCAGTCAATCAAATCATCTGTTAGATCATATAAAGTAAATATTAACTAGATGCTGATTCTCTAATGGGTTATGGAGGTCAGATGGCAGCCACTTCACAGAAAATATTGACATTCATATGCTTTGCAGTTAGATTGAAAACCCGACCCCAACTAGTTTGAAAAAAGGCTCAGTGTATGATGATAAAATATATTTATGATTAGACCAGTTACCCCATAAGAGGCAGCTGGAGGTGGAATAGACATCCCCATTTGCTAAGCCCACAGAACAGGGCCTATTGCTAATCACTAGTGCCCTTGATAGGCAGGGGCATCACATATATTTATAGGACCCTGTACAAGAAGCATCTATAGCATAATTAAAGTGTCGGATTTGTAATAGAAGGACTGTTTTTGAAGTCTAGCCATTACAATTATTATTTGAATTTGGAACCCAATGTAGGTAGCTGTTATGATAAGGAGTTTTGATTGGTGTTACCTAAAAGAGTCAAGTATAGACTCAAAAAGTATGTAGCCATTTCGTGTTTTTAGTGTCGTTGTCAACATCATAGCAATTAAAATCAATTATTTAGGGAAAGCAAGGAGGTTTGTGATAGCTACAATCTGAGTTTAAATCAAAGCGAATCTAATATTACATCACTTACAATTTTACAGTAAAGTATTTGTTTTTTTTTAATGCCACATTATTTAATTTTATGGTTTAATTATAACTCCTTTAAGTCAAATTTTATTCATACATAATATAAATATGTATTAGTTTATTTTTAACTAATTTCATTTTTTCATGTTTACTTATGTTAACTCTTGACTGGGTAAATCGCTTTTGATAATTCTTTTTTATTAGATTTTTATTAGGTACCAGGTCTCATTTTAATTTGATCAATTTCTGACAAGTTGAAGTCTTTTTTACAAGCTTTTACTTTTGCTAAAATTATACATACATAGGTATTCAAAGCAACTCAGTGACTTTAAATTTTACCTTGAATATATTTTTTATTGCAAAGAAAGGTTAAGACTAATATGTCTAAGAACTACACTGATGGTTTACTAGCCCTACTGACTACATACATACATAGTTAAGTATTCAAAGCAACTCAGTGACTTTCAATTTTACCCTGAATATATTTTTTATTGCAAAGAAAGGTTAAGACTAATATGTCTAAGAACTACACTGATGGTTTACTAGCCCTACTGACTACATACATACATAGTTAACTATTCAAAGCAACTCAGTGACTTTAAATTTTACCCTGAATATATTTTTTATTGCAAAGAAAGGTTAAGACTAATATGTCTAAGAACTACACTGATGGTTTACTAGCCCTACTGACTACATACATACATAGTTAACTATTCAAAGCAACTCAGTGACTTTAAATTTTACCCTGAATATATTTTTTATTGCAAAGAAAGGTTAAGACTAATATGTCTAAGAACTACACTGATGGTTTACTAGCCCTACTGACTACATACATACATAGTTAACTATTCAAAGCAACTCAGTGACTTTAAATTTTACCCTGAATATATTTTTTATTGCAAAGACAGGTTAAGACTAATATGTCTAAGAACTACACTGATGGTTTACTAGCCCTACTGACCCTATGTATGTTCTCGTGCAGTAGACATGATACTTGTATACTTACTGTATTATCGCAATGATTGGCTAATCCAAGTTTACCATTCACATCCTACATTAAATAATGTATGAATACATACTACAAATCAGTATCCATTCCACATTCCTGATAGTCACTAATTGATGAAAGAAAGAAAGAAATAATTTTATTGTGGTGGAATTTTATGGAATTTTTTACAATGATAACCGTGATTAATTTCTAAAGGCCTATAAAATATTATAACGCTGAAGTGTGTTTGGTTGACTGCTCCAACCTCGGAAACTAATGGTTACAAAAATTTTTTTTTGGATTAATTAAAATTTGTGTGACTTACGACCAAATGCTGAAACGTCACTCAAATATTTAGGAGCACTTTAAATGCTTAAGCAGCACATAAAATTATTTTTTTCATAAAAAAACTTCACTATGAGTCCGTTAGAAGAATAGGAGAAAACGAAATGTGTGTTTATGATACATAGGGTCCCTACTATCCTAGATAATGTTAGGCCAATATCTCGCCTTCAAGTGGCACCTTGCCAATCAATTCATATCACATCACAGCATAAGCATTCAAATCATATCACAGCCAGGAAGACTTGCTCAGCTGCCTATGCGATTAGAAAGATAAGGTCACTGATGAAAAAATGGCATGAATAGTTTATTTTAGCTACTTTCATAGCGTTATGTCATATGGTCTGCTGCTGTGGGGATCAGCTGCCGATATTGAGACAATATTCATATTACAGAAACAAGTTATACGAGCAATGTATAGACTCGGACCGCATGACTCGCTGAAAGAACTATTAAAAGAAATTAATATTTTAACGGTTGCTTCTCAATATATTTAATAAATGGCAATATGTTCAATTGATCTAACATACTTATTTATTCTTTCTTTGTCTGCGACAGGTATGTGCAGCAAAGTTCAACCCGCGCATATTAAATTTCTTTGTCTACGACAGGTATGTGACCTGCCAGTGCGTGCAGCAAAATTCGTCCCGCGCAAAAATTGGGTCATCACAGGATCAGATGACATGCAAATTCGTGTCTTCAATTACAATACGCTGGAGAGAGTGCACGCCTTCGAGGCACATTCAGACTACGTTAGATGTATAGCGATCCATCCCACACAACCCTACATCCTTACTAGTAGTGGTGAGTGTATTTTGAACTGTCTACTTATCCTCAAAAAGATTTACAGCTCAGCTTACTACTTAAATTTAGAAGTTTTAAAATAATAATCGGAGTCTAACTGTGGTTTCACAGTTGAACTAAATTAAAAAAGTTATTTTTTATAAAAGAGATCCTGGTTTTCTGGTCGTACCTACACCCTACGTTAAATCAAAACTAGAATAAAATTTCATATTATTTACGTACTTTTTTTATCAAAATCATTCGCAACTATTTATTTATAAGCATTTGGCAAGCCCTTTGACATTCTATTATCTTATCATTGCAGATGACCTAATCATCAAACTGTGGAACTGGGAGCGCAACTGGGCGTGCCAGCAAGTGTTCGAGGGCCACACTCATTACGTGATGCAAATTGTGGTCAATCCAAAAGACAATAATACCTTCGCTAGTGCCAGTCTTGATACCACCGTAAAAGTAAGTAGCTATATGTAAAAGCAGTACATTGACAGCATTAACATAGAAGCTTTTCTAGCGCTCGTAAATGCCTAACGCGACCAACCCCAAAATTTGACGCGCTAATCATGCGATAGTTGCTAAGCGTTGCATTGCCAATCAAAGACGCACATTGACAATAAAACCAATCATTATTTCGAAATAGTAATTGTTGTTCATAGAAAGCAAAAGATATCGTGGGGCCGTTTATTTTAGAGATGTTGTTTCAAGTTACACTTCGAAGTTTTTTTCGTTCACTGATTAGAAAACCAACCACAAAGTGTGTGTACATTTAGTACTAGTGATCTACACGACTGGTACAACTGCAGCACAAGCATGGCATAGTCGACATATCGATCGACCTATTTAAACCAATAAAATCGCAGAAAATTTCAGAAAATGTGTTCAAGTATCGCCATTTTCTGCTATATAATTGGTTTAAATTAGTTGATCGACTTATGTCTCATGCTCCTGGGGCTGGAATCTTAAGCGTTAATAGTGTTTGACTTAACCTTGCAAACCTTATAATACAACGCTGTATCGAAGTCAAGTCGCTAAACGAAGAAGGAATCGTAAAGATCATAATTTTTTTTTAATTCAGCGGCCGCTCTTATGTCATTTACCGGGCGTCTCTGGTTCACACACAGAAGACACGCCCGGCTAAAGATCATACTGTCTTAAATTAGAAGTGAACCATTAGAATTTAGAATGCGTGCAACAAATTCCATGTAGGTACATGACAATGTACCTCGGCTGCCCCGCGCTCCTTAATACTGCGCGAGTTGACTAACTATTAGCATTTAATACACAAAATTGTATCATCTCGACAAAATATCATAGATCTCTTTCTGACATATGCCATAACCTCGAAGACCCATCTATTTCTGTGAAGGACGCCGAATATATCGATTTTCCGATTCAAATTTTAACCTTATGTCTCGGCTACCAGATTTAGCATATTATACATAATTCAGACACATCTGTAGTGAGTTCTCTAATTTACATATTGTAATTCAAAAAATGTTGTGGAAATCCTATCACTACACGGCAAATGGATACTTCTATACCACAACGTCTGCTTAGTTTGATTACCGTGTGATATACATTTCTCGTATTCAATTCCCACGGCAACACATTACCGAGATTTAAAGTAGCCTTATAGCATTAGCCCGAGGGATAATGTAGCTACATACGAAGGTGGATTGAAAAGTAGTCGGCCTAACACTGATCCATTTAGTTCTAAAAATCAAATCTACCTACATTATTTAGTTCAGTTCAGACCTGTTAATTGTGTAAAGTTTGAAACGTGTGCGAGAATTAGTTTTAATTTTATAAATTTATTAACAAAGCAATCTGACATCATTTCCGCAAATGGAGCACATCGAGCAGAGTGCCGTCATTAAGTACCTCCATAAGAATGTGTGTATGTATGTGTATATTATCATGTATTTATTTATATGTATGCACTTATATCTATGTATTTTATGTAAGTATGTGTATTTTTGTTACTTTATTGATTCTGATTAAGTAGTACCTTTTTCCCAAGAAACTATTTATAATTTTCTCTCTCCACCAATGCCTACCCTTATGGTTATTTTAAATTCTATTCTTTCTACTTGTCCATCCAAAGGTTGCCTGTAAGAAATCACTTTTTAGTGATAAGGCCGCCATTTGTACATGTTTAACTTGAATATTTTGTTATATATGTTGTATTGGTGTACAAATAAAGTTTTATTCTATTCTATTCTAATCTATTCTAAGAAGGGGCTGTCATCAAAAGCCATCAATGATGATATGGTCAGTACATTAGGGGATTGCGCTCTTTCATATTCATCCGTCAAAAAATGGATAGCAGAATTCAAGCGTGGTAGAGAGAGTGTAAAGGACGAACCCCCCTCTGGAAGGCCTTCGAGGTCCACTACTGACGAAAATGTTAAAAAAATACTCGACTTTATTATGGGAGACCGCAGATTGAAAATTAGAGAGATTATAGGCATCTCTTATGAACGTACTCAAAACATAATAGTCAACGTGTTGGGTTTCCACAAGGTGTCTGCGAGGTGGGTTCCGCGACTGCTTTCAGTTGAGCACAAAAGGATGCGATTGACTATTGCACGCGACTGTTTGGAGTTATTTGAAGCTGATGAATGTGATTTTTTGAATTGTTTTGTTACTATGGACGAAACATGGATTCATTACTGTACACCGGAAACAAAACAACAATCAAAACAGTGGAAAAGACCTGGTTCACCACCTCCCAAAAAGGCTAAGTCGATTTTGTCAGCAAGTAAGGTGATGGCTTCAGTATTCTGGGACTCGAAGGGTGTGATTATGGTTGATTATCTTGAAAGGGGTCAGACTATAACTCTGATTATTACTGCACCTTACTACGTCGTTTACGAGAGGAAATAAAAGAACAACGTCCAGGAATGATCAGAAGAAAAGTCCTGTTTCATCAAGATACCGTTCGTGTTCACACGTCAATCAATGGCAGAAATTCACAACTGTGGCTTTGAACAGTTACCGCATCCACCTTATTCACCTGATCTGGCACCGTCTGACTTTTTTCTGTTCCCTAACCTAAAAAAGCACTTGGGAGGTCAAAGATTTTTGCAAAACTACGAGGTCTAAGCAGCATTAGACGCATATTTTGACTCTAAGGAAGAATCATTTTTTTTCAACGGGCTAAATGCTTGGCAGGGAAGATGGCAAAAGTGCATTGAACTTGATGGTGATTACGTTGAAAAATAAAAATATATTTCATTTATTATGTATTTATTTTCTTGGTTAGGCCGATTACTTTTCAATCCACACTCGTATTAGTGAAGGAATTTTCTAAATCGGTGCTGTAGTTTCGGAGCTTATTCAATGGACACTATCAAACATACAAACAAATATCCATTTTAATATATTAGTTGGCTGTTGGAAATTTGTTTTAAATTACTGAGTGGTTATGAACTTTGTATAGTGCCCACTCACGACACTAGGCTTGCCCCCTATTACGTGGGATCATAAGATACCTGGCAAAGGGTCAGGATAGAGGCGTGAGGTCTGTCTGCCTGTCTGTAATACTAGTATAAATAAAATCAAAAATTATAGGTCCGATTTTAAACATTTGTCTAACACTCGTTATATGAGTCTGTGTGAGAACGGCCCTATTTCTTTGCAATCTGGATTCTTTAGAGCCTATTTAATGGAAACAATCAAATCTTTCCTCTTTATAATATTATAGTACAGTACTATTATTTCCACTTAGGCGCTCGGGATGTCTCGGTTTAACTCGTTAATGTTCGTTTTTTCACATAGAGTATATGACATCTTAGTTTCATCAAAGTTTGCAATCATGCGATGTAATAATAGAATAAAGCCTCATCTGTATAATAATCTATTGTAAAAAATTACATTTTGGCAGGTGATTTTCATGACTGTTTTAGACTGTAAAATCTCATCATCTATCATTTGTAATTCCGAACTTCCCCGATAATTATCGGGAATTGCCGAGCGCTAAAGTGGAATTAATCATACTGTACCATTTGTCTCCAGGTATGGCAGCTCGGTTCTTCAATTTCAAACTTCACATTAGAAGGCCACGAGAAAGGCGTGAACTGCGTCGATTACTATCACGGTGGTGACAAACCGTATCTCATAAGTGGCGCCGATGATCGCCTCGTGAAAATATGGGACTACCAGAATAAAACATGTGTTCAAACATTAGAAAGTAAGTAATTTGTCTGTGTGTATCACCACTGAACTCATATGAAAAGAAAAATAAATAATTACTCTTTATTAGGTACCCCTGTTTATGATGTAGCTGTGTCGAAAGATAGTTAATCTACACTACATCTACGTGGGGGTTAACGTTAAGTGACTGGCGAAACGTGGCTGTAATAAGGACTTCTCGGAGATTATGACGTGATTTGTGTCTGTTTTTCCGACTCTCATAATTGATTGTGTGCAGGTCATACCCAAAACGTGTCCGCTGTATCATTCCACCCGGAATTGCCAATCCTTCTGACTGGTTCTGAAGATGGCAGCATTAGAATATGGCACGCTGGCACCTATCGGCTCGAGTCATCACTGAACTATGGCTTGGAGCGTGTTTGGACCATATCCTCCATGCATGGATCCAATAATGTCGCGATTGGGTAAATAGACAATTTTTGATTTGTTAATGTTTATTTTTTATTATATAGATTTTAAGGCTTGATTTGAATAAAGAATATGCATCAGTTTTTTAATATGTGTAACCTTAGCCTTTTAGTATGCACGTAAAACGTATACCTAACCTAACCTACCTAGTTCAGAAAGTAGCATGGACCTATAGATACATATTTAAACAACTAGTTACCAAGAAGCGCAGCTTTAGTAAATGTATACCTACTAGTGATGATTCAACAATGTAATGTAATTATAATCAAATCTATTCAAAATTGAAAAAACCATCGCCTATACAACCATGCAATATTTATGCACTTATTGAGCGGAGCGAAGCGAAGCTCTATCTAAGACGACAAGTGTAAATCGTTTGTGTGCCAACTCCTCCGAAACGGCTCGACCGATTTTAACCAAATTTGGCATGCTGGTCGACATCATACCCGGGAGTGCATATATCTGAAATCATGAAAATAGAGCATAAAAAAAAAATTTGCTCCGCTCAACATTTGCAATTAGTAGTATGCATTGCATACCTAGTATGTAATGAAATAAATTATTATTTCATCACTTCTATTCAAAAAGTGGCGTTTTGTTCCTACATAAGTGCGCCTAAAGTAGCTCTTGTTTGTTCAGAGACTTTAGCGGGCAATAGTGAGATTTGAATTTGGAACATGAATCTTTTATAGTAATCCAACCGAACAAAAAAACCAAAACGCTCAAACTTTTATCATCGCTAGTAGATTTCTTTAAATCTACTATTATTATAATTAAAACATACAAACGATAGATACACTGTTTGGTTTGCAAAAAATTGTCCACATGCATGAAGCTACCACTATAAGCTTGTTTATAATGCAGTTAACTTATAAAAAAGCTTTGCAACACTGATTTTGTACTAATTTATATTTTTTTAATTAGCTACGACGAAGGTACTATTATGATCAAATTGGGCCGCGAGGAACCCGCTATATCTATGGACGTCAACGGTGGTAAAATTATCTGGGCCAAGCATTCGGAAATGCAGCAAGTGAATCTAAAGGCACTACCCGAAGGTAAGTCTTACGACCGCATACTGAAACGTCACTAAAATATTTAGGAGCTGTTTAAATGCTTGAGCATCACTAAACTTAAAATTTTCATACAAGAACGTCACCTTTGAGTATCTGCTTATTTGAGTGACGTTTCAGTGTTCGGCCGTTAGTCCTTTAGCACACCTACTTAGATGAACTCATACTGAATTAAGGCCTGGATAGAAAGATATCGAATGAACTCACATTGAATTAAGGCCTGGATAGAAAGATGCATAGGCCATTGACTACATATCGAATGAACTCACACTGAATTAATACTTGGATAGAAAGTATCGAAATATAGAATGAACATGCGTAGTCCATTCACTACATATACATAGAATGAAGTCATACTGAATTAGCGCCTGGGTAGAAAGATGCGGCGTCCATCGACTACATATCGAACGAACTCACTCTGAATTAATACTTGGATAGAAAGATACGTAGTCCATTGACTGCATATGGAATGAACTCATACTGAATTAGGGCCTGGATAGAAAGATGCGTAGTCCATTGACTACATATCGAATAAACTCACACTGAATTAATACTTGGATAAGAAGATACGTAGTCCATTGACTGCATATCGAATGAACTCCTACTGAACTAGGGCCTGGATAGAAAGATGCGTAGTCCATTCATTACATATCGAAAGAACTCACACTGAATTAATACTTGGATAGGAAGATACGTTGTCCATTGACTGCATATCGAATGAACTCCTACTGAACTAGGGCCTGGATAGAAAGATGCGTAGTCCATTCATTACATATCGAAAGAACTCACACTGAATTAATACTTGGATAGGAAGATACGTAGTCCATTAACTGCATATCGAATGAACTCCTACTGAACTAGGGCCTGGATAGAAAGATGCGTAGTCCATTCATTACATATCGAAAGAACTCACACTGAATTAATACTTGGATAGGAAGATACGTAGTCCATTGACTGCATATCGAATGAACTCCTACTGAACTAGGGCCTGGATAGAAAGATGCGTAGTCCATTCATTACATATCGAAAGAACTCACACTGAATTAATACTTGGATAGGAAGATACGTAGTCCATTGACTGCATATCGAATGAACTCCTACTGAACTAGGGCCTGGATAGAAAGATGCGTAGTCCATTCATTACATATCGAAAGAACTCACACTGAATTAATACTTGGATAGGAAGATACGTAGTCCATTGACTGCATATCGAATGAACTCCTACTGAACTAGGGCCTGGATAGAAAGATGCGTAGTCCATTCATTACATATCGAAAGAACTCACACTGAATTAATACTTGGATAGGAAGATACGTAGTCCATTGACTGCATATCGAATGAACTCCTACTGAACTAGGGCCTGGATAGAAAGATGCGTAGTCCATTCATTACATATCGAAAGAACTCACACTGAATTAATACTTGGATAGGAAGATACATAGTCCATTGACTGCATATCGAATGAACTCCTACTGAACTAGGGCCTGGATAGAAAGATGCGTGGTCCATAGACTACATATAGAATAACTCATACTGAATTTGGGCCTTACTTTAGTATCATTTCAGAACAATAAGCTAGTGTGTAATAATGGATTTACACTTTGACTTTAATCACATTTCAGGTACGGAAATAAAAGATGGCGAACGCGTGCCCGTGGTCGCCAAAGATATGGGTTCTTGTGAGATTTACCCACAAACTATTGCTCACAATCCGAACGGTAGATTCGTCGTAGTATGTGGCGATGGAGAATATATCATTTACACGGCAATGGCACTTAGAAACAAGGCTTTTGGTACTGCTCAAGAGTTCGTCTGGGCGTTCGACAGTTCTGAATACGCAACACTAGAGAACTCTAGTACTATAAAAGTGTTTAAAAACTTCAAAGAACGGAAGAGTTTTAAGCCTGAATATGGTGCTGAGGGTGAGTTTATCTTTTACCTATGTTCTGCATTGTTTACACTTTAGCTTATATGAGAGAGTGAGAGAGATGTATAACATGCTTTTAGCTCGGACTTCAGAGATTTTGTAGGTAACAATTGTCCTGGCCGGTGGAATTTTGGTTTGAATTACAGAGTGGTGTGGTTCTAGATCATCCTACTTTGTTTACGAACTTTGAAATGTGTGAATAAAATACTAAAATTTCTCTAAACCATCTTTAAATTGTACTAATTAGATGGCATTTACAATCGACAGGTATATTCGGCGGGTGTATGCTTGGTGTCAAGTCCATTAGCGGTATGGCATTCTCGTTCTATGACTGGGAAAACCTGGAGTTGATTAGACGGTAATTATCTTAACAGTGAAGTGATATAATTTGTAATATTATTGGTAAAGTAACGAGACGAATCCAAAAAAATAAAAACAGATGGCTGTGCGTACATCAAGTGCAAATGCTGCTTTCTCTATTATTATGCTGTGTGCGATTATATGTTGGGTTGGTTAAGAGATAAATGGCTCGAGAACGGCTGGACCGATTTCGCTAATTCTTTTTTTGTTGTGAAGCCATTATCCTCACCTGCACGCGGTGCAACTGTCCCCGGAAACGGAAATAGGCTTGCCACCCGTTACGTGGGGTTAACGATGTAACTCGTAAACTGTGGGCGTAATAAGCGCCTCTGTCTACGCCTTCGGGGATATACTGTCTGTTCAAAACAATAAACAAAAGTTATTTGTTTATTATGGGAACACAACGATGTTTTGATGATGCGATGACTATATCATTGGCTCACATTTCGAATGCTGTGACGCACTGGTTTTTTTTTTTTTTTTTTTAATTTCACGGTTCAAGGTCGCGGCCGCTCTAACGTCCGTTGCTGGGCGTCTCTGGTTACAAGCAGAACGTATTTCCAGTGGCGCCCGGCGGACTGGACCACCTCTGTGGTCTCTGCGGGGGGTTTGGTCGGGATGAGAATCCCGCGTCGTTGGGGTTGGGTTTTATCCCGCGTCAGTGAGTGTCTGTGAGTGTCCTCAGGGCCCGATTATGGAGGTCCGATGGTCTTGGGCGTACGACCTTACTGGTGAACTAAATTGACTTGATAACACGCGCTAATATAGATAAAGCATTGCAACTTAATTTATCGCCATACTTGAATAGTTGGTAGTTGTTTGACAGCTCGCGAACTTATTATTGCATAATTAGGATAGTTACACAAGATGATAACGTAAATACATACATAATTATACATTGGAAGTAGGTGATCAGGAAACCTATCAACATCTTTAGGCAATAGGCCGCTTATTACGTTGGGCTAACAGAGGCGGTCATTGCGCCCACTGTTAGCCCAACGTAATAAGCGGCCTATTGCCTAAAGATGTTGATAGGTTTAGCGCAATGACCGCCTCTGCCTACCCCTTCGGGATGAAGACGTGCTGGCGTGTCTCTGAACTTAAAAAAATAATTAAAATCAAACTACTATATTAGTTAAACTCAACTGCTCCTGTGGCGCAGTGGTATGTGTATGCGACTGCCGACCCTGACGGCCCAGGTTCGATCCCGGGTCGAATCAAATATTCGTGAGATCCACTAATGTTTGTTTCGGAGTTTAGGTGTTTTATATGTGTATTGTTGGTTAGAAATATATAAGTATATTTATCAGAAGTCTAGATTCCATAGCCCAAGCTTAGATTTGCCTAATTATGGCTAGATGACGTTGTGTGAGAATGTCCAAGTTGATAATTATAGTATTACCTTGTGCATACAATAACTTTATTAAAATGAGACAATTTTTACTGCTGTCCGATTTTATTAAAACAAAGCCTTAATATACCCCAAACTGAGCTTGCGAAAATTACGCCTTTATATCTAAAATTTACAATACTATCGAATGTTTAAAAAAAAAGTTAAATTAATGTTATATGCTGTGTTTTTAAGGTGATAATTATAGTATTGGATTATGTGCTACGGCTATCATACTAATAATTAATAACTTTATATGACGATAACGTTTTCTCTTACCACCCGATTTTGACTAAACTATGCCTAAAATATAACTCCAAGCTTGTTTACGAAAGTAACGACTTTATACATTATAAGTAACAATAGTCGTATCTTCCGAACAGTATCGAGATTCAACCGCGACACGTCTACTGGTCGGAGAGTGGTAACTTGGTCTGTCTCGCCACGGACGACACTTACTACGTGTTGAAATATAACGCTGCAATCGTCACCAAGGCTAAAGAGACGAACACAAACATTACTGAGGATGGTATTGAAGATGCTTTTGAGGTAAGCTTTGAATAAATTATGTCCGTTAATAAGCTTTTATTTACTTGAACCTGTCCCGATGTCCTCTACTCAAGAATGAGGTTAACGGAGGTGTGCCTAACTTGCGTCCACACGCTTGTTGAATAGCGAGGAAAATGGCGAGGAACATAGTGTGGATACTGTTATGTGCATAATTATTTACCATTTGTAATTATTTCATCCTTTTTATATCTTGTTTGTTTACGTACCATTGAGTGACATGATATGTTATGTCATTACTGATTTGTTTTTTTTATTATTCTATTTTTGGCAATTAGGTTTGTTGATTTTTAAACTCCTTTCTCATCAATGCCATTCTGTATCTCATCCATTTACTTTTAAATTCAAAAACATTCTACCGATGTGTTATTATGAATTCACTCCATTCTTCGAGACATTATACCACCGCCTACAGTCAGAGAAACTTCTCCTAGTCTTTTATTACATTTAACCCTTGGAATCACTAAGTTGTCTACCATCAAAGTACAGTCTACAGCTATAACCTGGGTCCTGGAGGGATCAATTCCTAGGACCAACTCGTCAAAAACCGATTTAGTGAATAACGGAAGAAAGTTGCATCGAGCATCAATCAATCAAGCAGACAAAGCCAATATAGCTTTAACTGTAACCGTCGCAATACAACAAGAACTATGCACTAAGCTAGAAGAAACATTAAAAACTACGTTGCAGAAACTCCCAGATATGGAAGATTTAATAGCAACTCTCCATCAATCTAACAGAAAAACGGATAACGCAATGCAGTAAGCCTACGTTACAATACGTTACTCGCCTCGCCGCATTTTGTCTGCTTTTTAACTCGACTCAAAGAAGCGTAACGGGAGCAATGCGCAACAACGCAATAATCTACGCGAGTAGGGGTACTTGGAGACGATAAAGCGGGCCAAGACGGGGTCCGCGAGGAACTCCTGGAGATCCTGCAGCAGAACCCATGGGGGCGCCCGTACCTACAGGTCAGGGAGAAAATCCGACCTAGGGCGCCTTCACTGATCCAGAGTCACGAAACGCCTCTGTACCTCCATCGTATTGTCGGGGCCTATCTCTCGGAGAGGGCCATAGCTTTCCCCAGCTGGCTCAGGCCGGCTCGGCGAGATGTGACGTGCGGTGTTCCACAGGGGTCGGTCCTGGGGCCGCTTCTGTGGAACATCAGCTACGACTGGGTGCTGCGGGGTGCGTTGCCTGAGGGCGAAAAATAGTTCATATTATTATACTTGTAAACTATACAAGGTTGTGCGTCTCAGTAACTGGAAATAAACTCTTTCTGCGCCCTTGGTAGTAAGTACGAACATATCAGACCACAGGTGAATGCAGGAAAAAGAGGTTTTCGCGCGAGAGTCTTGCGAGACGGCATAATACTAATAGTAGTAAAATTGATGCTTGCATCTTGTTTTTAGTAAAATTTCATATCAATATTTTAGTAATTATTATAAGATTTTGTTTCTATAAGTACCTATTATACTATCATATTTATATGCACAACTGTTTTGTGTTTGGGGACATTATTTCGATATTTTTATATTATTTTTGATTTGGATATTTTTACTTCAAATATTTCTAAATGCGAAAATGTTTGTTGTGATCGATGGAGTCATATTTAATACAGACTGCTTTGCTAGATGAAAGTACAGCTGTTAGCAATCAGTATAATGAATGTTTGAAACTTTAAACCATGGAATTGATGCAGATCAGACAGAAAATTATACGTGGCGACGGGCATCGAGCAGAAATTATCCGCCGCAAAGTGATCCAGTCGCAGTCGTTCATCTATTACATTCCAGAGACCATCTGGCATTCGTCATGGTGGCGAATGTCACCTTGACTCGATCAACATTTTCTTGTAATAAGCCGGTATAAATAGTCAGATCAAGATCATTTACCAAGCTAACACTACAAATTTACTATTGCGAAGACTGTTCTTGCAGAAGATACCTCTCACTATGTCCAGACCACGTATAACGAAGATATCTAGCGCAAAGACATTGCCGGAGACATTAAAATGTAATATTATTTGCTTGGTACAGTCGAGTTCATTAATATATTGGCACTGCCAAGGATTAAATATATTGTGAGCGTTGAAAGCTCAATAACTTGTATAGAATCTATAGATCAACAATATGTGCTCATGTGAACGTTTCAATAATATATGCTATGCATTACGACAACTTCTGAACTTGTGACAGAAGTTTCCATTGTTTTCTAAGTTTTTGAAATAAGTGTCTTTCAATGTTGCATATCTTGATAGTCATAGGTGTGAATTGAATTTGACGCCATGGAAAAGAAAAGAATATCGTTACATTTTAGTTTAAACTGTTTAAACGCATTTGAAGTTAATCTAGCCAGTGATAATCGTTACCGGGCATGGATGCTTCGGTAGCTATCTGTTTCGCATCCATCGTGAGGTCACACCCCGGTGTCAACACTGCGAGGTTTCCGACGACGACACCGCACTCCACACGTTGGTGGAGTGCACAGCGTGGGCAAGTCAGCGCCGGGAACTCGTAGTGAGTCTGGGCGTGGATATCTTCTCGCTGGAAACCATGCTCCAAGCCATGGTCTCCAGCGCGAGGAGGTGGAACGCGGCCGTGTCCTTTTGCGACCAAGCCATGCTCGCGAAGGAGGCGGCCTAGAGGGAGAGGGAGCGTACCCTCCCCTGACTTCCACAGTCAGCGGCCAGGGCGCCGCAGGCTCATCTACGCCCAGGACCATCGACCTCCATGATCAGGGCCTGAGGACGGCGGGATAGCTACCCGCCGTCCTTACAGAAGAAGGCAAGAAAGGTTGCGTGCTCCGGGGCCCTTGTTCCACAGCATGCAATCAGATTCACTCACCGACGCGGGATATAACCCAACCCCTACGACGCGGGATTTTCATTCCGCCCAACCCCTCGAAGAGGCTACATGCGTGACCAAAGTCCGCCGGGCGCCAATGGAAATACCTTAGTGTCACCAGAGACGCCTGCAGCAATGGGCATGGGAGAGGCCTCGGTCTCGCGGAGTTGACAAAAAAAATGTTATTGAGAAAAATCATATAGTTGTCACAATACTATTTACTTTTGTAACGTTCATATATTTATGAAGCCTGGAGGTGCCAATATATTAATGAACTCGACTGTACTATTAAAGAACCAAAACATTTCTGAAATTGAGATGGAATTTGTTAAATATGTCTAAAGAGAGAAAAATCCAACAATGGGTGCAATATTTCTGCAAATTTACTGTGCAACGAGGTTAATGTGTTCATGTGCCAGGGTTATTATGGCCGAAGATACCCTCGTCACGGCGCGGGGAGCAACGCACCAGGAGGCAACACACATGGTCACGACTGGGGTTGCTGAAGTCGTGGGTAGGATACGGCGGCTGGGACTGGACGTGGCACTGAATAAGTCTGAGGCTCTGTGTTTTCACGGACCTCGGCGCGGGCCACCTCCAGGATCCAGTATAAATGTAGGGAGCGTTAGCATCGGCATCGAGTCCTCAATGAAGTATCTGGTGCTCGTACTCGATAGCCGGTGGAACTTCGGACCGCACTTCCGAAGTTTGGACCCCAAAGTGACTTTCGCAACTGATGCCCAACTTAAAGGGACCCAACGCTTCCTGCAGGAGACTGTACCTGGGGATCGTGTGAAGCATGGCCGTGTACGGGGCTCCCTTATGGGCGGCGACACTGACTGCCAACAACGCCTCTATATTACACAGATCGTTGAGGACCTTGGCCGTCAGGACAATAAGAGGGTACAGCACCATCTCCCTAGAGGCTGCGTGACCCCTCCATGGGACCTGGAAGCGAGAGCCCTCATTGTTCCAATGGCACAAGGAGGCGCTGGAGCGGGATCATAGGCTGCGTCTCGAGATATTGAGGCTCAGCGGTCCCAACTCCGCCAGAATCTCATGGAGACATGGAAGGTGCGACTTGAGCAAATAAAGTGGAGAACCACCACCATCACTGCGGTGAGACCGATCATGAAGGAGTGGCTGCAGAGGCAGCACGGTGACCTCACGTATCGTGCGACACAGATCATCACCGGGCACGGTAACTTCGGTGAGTATCTGTTTCGCATGCATCGTGAGGTCACACCTGCGTGTCAACACTGCGACGCTGCCGGCGAAGAAACGGCATTCTACACGTTGGTGGAATGCTCAGCGTGGGCGAGTCAGCGCCGGAACCTCGTTGTGGGCCTGGGCGTAGATACCCTCTCACTGGAGACCATTCTCTAGCGGGAGCCAGTGGAACGCGGCCATTTCCTTCTGCGAGCAGGTTATGCTCGTGAAGGAGGCGGCCGGTAGGGTAAGGGAGCGTACCCTCCCCGCTGAGTTCCGAAGTGTGCGGCGAGGGCGCCGCAGACGTGACTACACCCAGGACCATCGACCTCCATGATCGGGGCCTGAGGACGATGGATTAGCAACCCACCGTCCTTACAGAAGCAGGCTAGAAGGGTTGCTTGCTGTGGGGCTTCACCCCACGCACGCCTTTACTCACCGACGCGGGATAAAACCCGACCCCAAAGATACAACACCCGACCACCACACAGTGTGTTTCAGGTAGAATATTGACCTGTTTGTAAGAGCGGCAAAATGCTACACTCGCGACCACTCACGTTACACGGGAAGGCACTAGGGTTAAGTTTAAAGTTTGAAAGAAAAGTTTTCTGCATTACAAAATAAATTTACCCGTGTTGCAATAAAACAATCCTTTTTTTACATCAAGTCTAACGCAAGCAAACTATTGCAGTCACTCATACAAATAGGGAACTACGGTTAAAAAAATCTATAAAAAGCTTACGTAATCGTCTCAGATGCGATGCAAGGTGTCGATCCGCTTCCAGCGAGTGTCGACGTGAAGATTCGCCAAGGGATTCTTACTGAAAAATGCGTTAATGTGGGTGCATAAGCGATATGGGTGCAAAATAAAATTAAGATTGCTGTAGATGGCAAGGGATCGTGCTGCTTATTAGCATTACGAAGATGCTGTAGAGATGCATTAAGTTGTAACAAAGCCACAGTTAATTTTTATAAATAAATATGGGTGTAATATTAGTATGGCGTTGTTAATGAATGGACCGTCATGGTGATACATACCTTTAATTGGAAAAATAGGCTCCTAGTACCCTCTAAAAGAAAAAATAATATAATTCGATTAGCGACGTGATGACTGAGATAGGAGTAAGGTTAGAATGGAATTAGTGGGTACACGACACTCACCTTGGTCCATCAGAGTTAGGGTGTGGGGTGTCTCAACCCCGGCGCGCGGCGACACTACGTGTAGAGCGAATGCGGGGCCCCGTATTCGCCGGCCTTCTCCCAGGCGGTGGGCGTGACACGCGTAGTAGGCGTGAGTAAGCGGGCAAAGCGGCGTGGCCCGCAAGCAGAGCGGTGAATGCGCGTCAGCGGGGTCTATCCCTCGACGTTGATCCCATGAGATTGTGTTGGATCGGGCTTAGCGCATGTCGTCCGACACAATGGTGTTTTTGTCAGGCGATGGCGTAGCGTGCCTGACAAAACCTGGAGGCACCGGTTTGTCAGCGAGAAATTGTGTATGTCTCTCTGTAAATTCCTTGATTTGCGTATATTTCTTATACTTTGTTCGAGGGGGTCTGTTTAAAAGGTTATATTGTTAATATTTTCAACAGGTGGTCGGTACTGTGAGTGAAACGGTGAAGACAGGGTTATGGGTGGGCGACTGTTTCATCTATACAAACTCAGTGAACAGAATAAACTATTACGTTGGTGGTGAAATCGTTACTATATCACATCTTGACCACTCCATGTATATTCTTGGATATGTTGCTAAGGAAAACAGGTAACTATTACTAATATATTTAATGTCATTTTAAAAGGTTTTATTTACTTTCACCGGTTCCAATGACTGTTTGTAACGGAATCTTGCACGTTAAATGTAAAACAATCTCCGGTTTCCGATTGAGCTGAAATTTTGTGTTAATTGTCGTGGAGATCGGCTAAAAAAGTGGCTGCTAGCTCGGTTCATACATACGAACAGACAGACGAAAGCAACATTGTTTGTAGATGTACTGTATGGTCTCGAAATAGGCTCTAGACGCTTCGCTCTCTCGCTCAGTCAACCAATCACGTTTATTTGTTTTGCAGACTGTACCTAAATGACAAAGAGTTGAACGTGGTGTCGTATTCGCTGCTGCTGTCGGTACTGGAGTATCAAACGGCGGTGATGCGAGGTGACTTCGAGACGGCCGACCGAGTGCTTCCCACCATTCCACACGAACACCGCACCAGGGTCGCACATTTCTTAGAGAAACAAGTAAGTTTCTAGTATAATAAAGTGTTAGGCAGAGATAATATTAGATGCCCACTTTTTGCCAGTAACTTTATTGTCATTAGTAATAGGAAACTAGATGCAATTGACCTGACTGAGATTGTTTTGGTATATAACATCGTTTTGCTTTTGGAATTTTAGTTCGGATTAACAAATAGTTATGGCAATAGGCTTGCTTTAAAAAAAAAAAAAAAAAGTCGTGACGACGTCTAGCGATTGTGGGCCACTCTCACAGCACACAATACTATAAAGAGTGGCCCTCAACTTGACGGCCTACTGATGTGCCTCTTCACGCTCCGCTTAAAGAACCCAGGATTATATGTGGGAGGAAACGCCAGGCAACTATCGTTCGGCAGAGAAACGAACGTTTAAAACGTTCGTTTAAAACGTTCGGTTCTCGCGAACATGCTATCTGGATATTATGTCATGGATGGTTCTGGTTACTCTTGACCTGGCCTTTGGTCATGTATCTGTTTCGTCAATCTTCTTTCATCCATCCTTTCTACGTGCCCAAACCATCTAAGCATCCCTTTTTGTATATTACTCACTACATCTTCTGATACACCGCAACGTTCTCATATCACGCTGTTCCTCACTTCTCAACCAATGTCACCCCAGCCATACTTCTCCAACTTCTCATTTCCACTGCATTTATTTTACTTTCATGCTTCTTCTGCCAAACCCAACATTCACTTCCATACATAAGTGTAGGGACCAGCACACCTCTATGAACAGCCAGCCTAGCCCTCCGGGAAATCTTCTGACTGTTCATAAAGTTATGCAGAGCCCCATTCACTTTATTTCCTGCCATAACTCTTCTTTCAATGTCGTCATCACATCTTCCATCCCTTGTAACTAAATACTAAATAACCTAAATACACAAACTCTTTCACTTGCTTTTTCTCCTTCAATACCAATCGCACAGGTCGACATATTTTCGTCTCGTTCAATTACCATTACTTTCATCTTACTTGCGTTAACTTTCATTTCCTTCCTTTTCAAAGACTCATTCATAATATCAACCATCACCTGCAACTCCTCCGCTTACCGAACCAGTCCGTGTAAGTCCCGTTTATGCGGACACAAGCACTGGCAGCCTTATAAAGTGATTGCAGTGCTCGTATCAGATTGCTGCTTACTCCATACATGGATAGCGTTGACCACAATTCACTCCTCACCACTCTATCGTAGGCATTCTCTAAGTCTACAAAAGCACAGTAGACCTTTTGTCTTTTTGCCAGAAACTTATCGGCAATGCTGCGTAAAGAGAAGACCTGATCCATGCATCCTCTTCCTTTCCTAAATCCAGCTTGCACATTTCACATTTTGTCGTGTCATTCGTCAATCTAGTAATCAGAACCCTTGCATATAACTTGCCGACGACGCTGAGCAGACTTATCCCGCGGTAGTTTCGCTGTAGTCTCGCTGTGACTCTTTCCCTTTGTACAGCGGCACAATGACGGCTTTGCACCATTCTCCTGGTACACTACCGCTCCTCCAACAAAGGTTAAAAAGGCGGTACAGCTGACTTGATACTACGCCTTGTCCTGCTTTTAGCAGCTCGGTCGAGATCCTGTCATATCCTGCTGCCTTTCCAGCTTTCATGCCATTCAGTGCATCCATAATCTCTTTCACACTTATTTCATTCTCCTCTTTATGGGAACCTCGGGGATATAGACGTGATTATATGTCATGTCTTACCATCCTTGTCCGAATTGGAAGGTGCAGTCATCATCTCAACCACCAAATACAGCAACAAAGGAAGGAGTTTAATGGTTAGCGTATGGTATAAGCTACAAATAAATAATTACAGAATGTGCATGTAGCTTTAGTGAGAATGTAAATGGTTACTGTTATTGTGTGTACTTGTGTACTTGTGTACTGTGTGTAGTTTTGTAGTGGCATCTGATTGGGCCTGGCCGTCTGAGAATGTCTGTGTGTCGAACATTTCCCCCCGTAAAACAATTACAGGCTTATACGTAGGTCACACTATGAGTTTTGCGGAACTTAAAAAAACAACATGTTAAAACCAAAATATTATGTTTATTGCTTTTCAAAATACTCTCCTTTACATTTTAAACATTTTTTCATGCGATCGAACCATTTTTTAAAACAGGAGGATCACAGATCTGAAGGCATGTTTTCTACGTGCTGATTGAACGCTATCACTGCCTCTTCGGAGTTGGTAAAAGTGAAACCTCTCATCAAATCTTTGATTTTGGGGAAAATACAGAAATCACAGGGTGCTAGGTCGGGGCTATACGCAGGATGGGTGACGAGTTGTACTTTTTCAGAAGCTAAATATAACTTTGTTTTGTTGGCCGTGTGTGAAGAAGCGTTGTCATGATGTAGGAGAGCGCTTTTTTTTACCAACGTTTCTCGCCTTCCTCACTTTTGTTGGCTTGTTCTCATTTTCAAACACCCATTCACAAGATTGCTGTTTTTTTTCGGGTTCAAAACAATAAATCCACGTTTCGTCTCCTGTGACAATGTCATAAACAGCATTAGAATGTCCGTGGTCGTACTTCAGTTGCATCTGTGAGCACCATTCCACGCGAGCCCGCTTCTGCTCCGCTGTCAGTTCATGAGGGATCCAACGACAACAAAGTTTCCGAACTTTCAATTCTTCGTGTAAAATTTTCTGGATTTGTCTCATACCAATCCCCAATAGTCATCGAATTGTCTCATAGGTAATCCGCGGGTTTTCTTCAATTAACCGCTTAACAGTAGCCACATTATTTTCGTTGAGGCAGTTGAAGGCCGCCCTTCACGAAATTCGTCATGTAAAGAAACTTGACCTCTTAAATTCAGCAAACCATCGCCTCACGGTGCTCAAACAAGGTGCTTCTCTCCCAAAAGCATTTTGAAGACGAGCGGCACAGTCTTGCGGAGAGAGAGAACTTTAAAATCATAAAAAATCATCGCTCTAAAATCTTTTCGACTTAATTCCATTTTCGTTGCATACGTAGAACTTTGATGTGTGATAAAAAACAATTGACAAATGATTTCCCGCCAATTGTTTATTTTTATTACAAAGAAGGTTGCAACGTTTAAATAATATAACATTCGAAATTCAAATAGTTCCGATTAGCTAGAAGTGCAAAACTTTTAGTGTGTCCCATGTATATACAGGATGTAAAATTCATATGGGTCAGTGAGGGAAAGTCTGTTACTATAAGACTTACGAAGGTTAGAATTTTGGTAAAAAAATATACTTTAAAGCATACACAGATTAAAAAAATTAAAAAACAAAATGTTTACGCCTAGGTGACCATTGTAAACTGAGGGGTGCATTTAATAGCGTGCTCAATCCTGTTCATGAAATACCTCTACAATTTTACGCACAGAAACGAGTTCACTTTGTATTGAAAATATTGTTAGTACTGTCAAACACTTTTAGACTTCATGTTTCGTAGTAATATTTACTCCTTAAGACCTACGCAATCGATATCTAAATAGAAATAGTGTAAGTTATTTTCTTTAAAAAGGTTGATGCTGCCCGACCTGTGTACAAGTTTTTTTAATGTGTTATTTTTACTAAAATCGATGACATGGTATGAACAAATCTTTGTAAGTCTTATAGTTTCAAACTCTCCCACTCTGACCCATATTTATTTGGACAACCAGTACATAGTTGTTAGATATATGTTAAACATAGAAACAACCATAATATTATGTTTAATGCACAACATTTTAAGGTGCCATAGCATGCATCTTATAACAGAATAAACAAAAACTTAATACACGTAACACAGACATAATTGTAAATTAAAAAAGAAAAGAAAATGAACTACCTTTCCAGGTAGGCGCTAACAAACAAACCAAAAACAAAACAGACACAAGGACTTTAAATATCAGTTACATAATAGGCACATCGAGTCGCAAAAAATATTAAGTTTAGATTACATTACAATCTGGGCTACTCAACTCATGATCCTCTGAATAAATCTTTTAAATGTTGGTAATGGTTCGGAATGGATCTTGGACCAATTGGAAGCAATTCGCTACCATAACTCGACGATGAAGTTTGAAACACACTGGTCCTTCACATACGACGTATGCCACGCGAGCGACGTGGGAAACAGCGACACACTGGTCCTACGTCTTACGACGTCTGACGTTTACGTCATCTACGCGCTATGACACTTTTAAACGTGTGTGACAGCGTCGTACGCGTGGGATAGCATGGGAACATGCGAATCAGGCGCAGTGACGCGTAAGACAGCGTGGTGAACGACCAGTGTGATTTTTACCGTACAAATTGATAGGCCAGATCTGGTTTCGATGTCATAATGCGTGTTATACGTCGCATGTGAAAGACGAGTTTGCCCGTACCTTTATGGTTGCGAATTGCTTCAAATTGGTTCTAGCAAGTGGCTGCTGTGCCATATGAATGTTACACCCTGTATATCGGGAAAATGCATGATGACTCCCTCCTCCCGTCCTGCTGGGACCCCTGTAATGTAAGGCCGACAAGACGAAAGACTAAACGTTAACAAAAGGATCGTTACTAAGTTAAATTGCGATTGCGAGCAATTATTAACTGAAATTTATCTCTGTCCTTATCCTTCGTACCTAGTAATGACGTAAGTTGGTTGTCGAGAGCTGTCGTTGCGTGTTTCATGGTACCGTTAAACATGTAGTACCGTAGTTCTCAACCATTTGTCAACATGATAGAATAGTTCATGTATACGTCTGATTCGGACTCTTTCAACGAATCATGGCTATCGTCTTATACAGACGACAGCGATTAGAATAAGGATTTAAACAAATAAAAATGTTTTAAACCTAAGCTTTGTTACCATTTTTTCTCTCGTGTCGGTGACCTTAGCTCTACGCTGCCAAATCTCTATGTAACAAGATGATTTTTCACCATCCAGGGCTTCAAACAACAAGCTTTAGCAGTATCTACTGAACCAGAACATCAATTTGAGTTAGCATTATCCCTCGGTGAGTTACGGAGGGCTAAGCAACTAGCCGAGGAGGCAGCTATTGCTGAAGGGCCGTCAAGGTAAACATAACTTAACCTTAATAATCTATTGGGGTTAGAAAAAGAGGCAGTGGTGAGTTTTATTGGCAGATTCTTTCTCATAGGTTCTACCTATTGCCCTGAGAATCTGGTGGTAAACATTCATAAAGCAGCAATAACGGTTTTAGTTCGATACAAATAAATAAAATTTAAACATATGTTTCTAATTACAAATGAAATAGCGTCACTTAATACATATCATCATTCACCAAGCCTTTTCCCAACTTAGTTGGGGTCAGCTTTCCAGTCTAACTGCGATTCGGCTGAACATCGATATTTTCCGTGAAGCGACTGCCATCTGACCTCCACAACCCATGGGCGACATCGAAGTTAGAGTTAGACCATGTCACTTAATACATTATATAAAATAAAATTCAGTACTGACATAAAAGATAAATTTAATTTTTTTTCTGTCTTTTTGTTCCGGCTAATCACTAAAACCGCTGGACTGATTTAAATCAGACTTTCACTGGCAGATAGCTGATGTTATAAGGAGTAACTTAGGCTACTTTTCTTCCTGGGAATGTGTTCCTGTGGGATTTGAGAACTAGAAAACTAACTAACTAGAAAAATACAATTGCAGGTCATCATCAGCTCGATGGTCAAGGCTCGGGGCGGCTGCTGCCACTGCAGCTGACACTGAACTAACTAAAGCTTGTTATCAAAGCGCTAAAGATTATAGTGCCTTATTACTGTTCGCCACGAGTACTGGTAATATGTTTATTTTTTTTAACTGACTTCAAGAAAAGCAAAGATATATTAGGTTCTCAATCCGACTATTATGTTTTTATGTTGGTTACCTCAAAAGTTGTGCACCGATTTTGTTCTTTTTTCTTTTATTTCAACGTTAGTGATTCCCATTTGATCCGATGATAGTTTGGTCTAGTTCTGACAATGGCTTTCATACTGGTCTGGGAGCGAAAGAAAAATGTGTAATGTGCCACACCTAACACAGATTCGGGGTGTAGTGAAAGTCAACTGTGGGTGCACCATAATCGGAAGGCACCTAACAGGCGGAAGGCAAACCGGCCATAACAACATTCCCCGAGGAAGGCTGATGTCAGGCAGGCGGCCGATCGTATAAAAGATAGCCAAATTCTTTTGCAACATCACTACGTATTATAAAACAAAAAAGTCCTCCGCCGCGTCTGTCTGTTCGCGATAAACTCGAAAACTACTGTACCGATTTTCATGCTACTTTCACTAATTTATAGAGTAGTTCTCGAGGAGGGTTTTGGTAGGTATATAATTTGGCACAAATTGCAATAAAATAAATTTGATAGACAGATAGTGTAGCAGCCTGTGCGAAATGGACAAAGTCGGGGGTGGATGCGATGTTTAGAATGTTGGTTCTATGACTGGGAAAGGAATATAAATGAGGTAAAGAGAAACTGGTCTTAAGTATGCAGCATATCCACAATGCGATGTGGCAGACAGCGACACACTGGTCATTGTTTTCGTCGGTGAAAACCGGGCCTGAGGTGCAGAGTAGATTGAGGAGATGGCAGTGTAAAGTGGAGACTGTAGGCTTGAACTACAGCAGAAATAAAACTGAGTACATGTTCTTAAAATATTAAGAAATAAATTATAAACAATTCATCTAAAATGCAGTGTTTAAATATCGCTGTAACATGTTAAACTGGTACCGTAGTTCGGCAGAATTCCGGTAGGTGGATCTAACGCTAACCTTCATAGCGCCATCTAGAAATTATGATATGAAGCAAAGATTAAATGTTGTTGGTATTGGTCATCGTAGCTCAAGTAAAAAAGGCCGTGGGTTCGAGTCCTGCCAATGATATCAGTTTTTGTGATTTATTTATAATTTCTTTCTTAATATTTTAAGAATTATTCAAGTGTTATCAACTTATTGCTTTGAAATACAAAAATACATTGAGTACAATAAGAAGCACAGAATTAAAATGGCGGCAGGCGAACCCCAATTTCCCCCGAAGCTTAAGGGGAAAATTTACAAGACTGGTCAGACCTGTCGCCCTGTATGGTTTATCATGTTTGGCCTTGAAAAACGGATGAAAAACAACTGCATGTAGCGGAGATATGAATGTTAAGATGAATGTGTGGTTTTACAAGGATGAATAGAGTAAGAAACAAATAGTATATTAGAGGAAGATTGAAGGTTGCGCCAGTGACTGATTAAGAGGCGAGTGACTGACACATGTTATGAGAAGAGATATAAAAGTAACATAGTGATTATGAATGTAAAGGGCTTTAGAAGCAGAGGTAGGCCAAAGAAAAAATGGATGGAATGTGAGAAAGTGTATATGCCAAGGAAGGGAGTGACAGGGATGTCTGGAAAATAAAACATATAGCCAGACCCCAAATAATTGGGATAAGGGCAGAAAGATGATGACACCAGAATACCACATAGATTACTCTTTATTATGAGCATGGCAGTGTCGACTAATTCGGTCGACTTATTCAACTATTAATATTGTAGAAAAATGTTAGTAAAGTAACTCAATAAACACATTTTGTGAATGTTTATACATTACCCGTGGGAATTGCCATAGGAGCGGAACAGCCGTCCGCTATTTTTAATATTTCTTCTCGACCTTACGATTACTTTTTATTGCATGTTATAGGTGACAAAGAGCTTCTAAAGAATGTAGCTTTATTGTCTATGGACGAGGGCGCTGAAAATATATCATTCGTAGCTCACTTCATGTTGAACGATCTCGATTCGTGTCTACAGTTACTCATCAAGCGAAACAAACTCCCTGAAGCCGCTTTCTTTGCCAGGTAACAAGTATATTAAAGTTCAACCTGCTTGTACTTATTGTTCCTAACCCTTATTCTTACTAATATTATAAATGCGAAACTTAACTATCTGTTTGTTTGTTACGCTGTCAACTACTCAATCGATTTAAAAGACTTTTTATTTTGATTCAGAGATTACTTTTTACTCTGGTAATGTCGCGATCATCTCTTAGTATTTATACATATCGCAAAAAGGGTTATATATAAATAATATATTAAGTGTGAATGAATTACTAACGCTACGGACGAAAACGTTCTTCCTAAAAAAGAAAGACCGGAGATCTCAGGCCGGATTTTAAATACCCATTTAAAGTTTCACAGCGCTAGTTTTTTTTATTAATATATTTATTCCTTTCAGCAGAAATAGTTTTGTTGCTTCTGATATTTCAAGTACTTAGATACATTCTGTCTTTTACACAATAAAACTTACAACAGTTACAACTCCGTCTACGTCTGTAAACGTTTTGTTAATATTGGATGAACCATAAATGAGACATAGGTAAAGAAAATAGTCTTCTACACTGTATTTCATATAGGAAGGGTTCCGGTGACGTTTGGTACTTGTCGTCATACTGGGGCTAAACACACGCGTTGAAATAATTATCAGAATAATATGGCGAAATATCTATGTACTAATGATTTCATCACTGCATATATGATGTGATGAGCATTGTGTAGAGAACTGATGAATAACGTAAGTAACGTCAAACATCAAGGCCATGTTCGAGGAACGAATTTTCAAAGCGCGTGACGGTTAATCCGAGGTTTCAAATGCTTCGATGACGTCATATTTCAAGCCTAGCGTAGCCGTGGTACGCAAAAAGCGCTCCCCGAACAGTACAGTCGTTGGCAAACATACTCGACACTTCCTATGTGAAAAACACTACAGAAGTACTAATGTTGCGCAGACATAGTCGCGGGCAGAAGCTAGTTCTGTATTGCCCAGAAACGGCAATAGGCTCACCCCCTATTACGTCCACTGGATCCAACTGGTTTGTATATTATTGCAGATCCTACATTCCATCAAAAATGTCAGAAGTCGTGAAACTTTGGCGCGATTCTATAACGACGATATCAAATAAGAAAATAGGCCAGTCGCTCGCTGAACCCGAACAGTACGAGAATTTGTTCCCTGAATATGCGGTAAGTTGAAAGACGTCTACAAAGAGTTGTGTCTATAAGCTAAGGCTCCACTAACGGTAGGTTAATGTAAATTAAGGTAGACATGTTCCAAAAATGACAGCCATCTTCCATTTGGATGGACGTTCGTCCAAATGTGACATTCCAAATGTATTGAGTCGGACGGAGATAACTAACAAAGTTGGAGATCGTGAGTTTGACCCAGGAGAATAATTTGTGTAAGGAGCAAGATTGTTCTGTGTTATGGTGTAGTTATCATAATGTATGTAGGTAATGAGAAGTAACTATATTAACTGTCCACTGTCCCGACGAGCTTCGTACCACCACAAATTAAAGAAAACCAGAAACACATGCGTTTAGGCAATTTTGATAAATACATTATAAAACAAACTCATTTGTCAACATAATTAATTGAATTTATTGTTAAAAGTCCGAATTCGCATTACGACCCGTAATTCAGAATGTCCGCCGGTGTTAATTTTTGTTTTATTTTACACTAGCAAATTATATACTAAAACTCACTCTATCTCTTTGTGAAAGGACCATGAAAATCGGTGCAGTAGCTTTTGAGTATATCGCGACCAGACAGACAGACAGCCGCTAAGGAGAACTTTGTTTAAATATGTGGTGATACACCATCATCACAACGAATCGGCGCAGCATTAATATGCGTGCGCATGCGCTACTCGCAAAATAGTAGCTTTGGTTAGAATTTAAAAAAAATAACTACTTGTACAAACTAATTGTAGTTACAAATTGTACCAAAAAGTTTATTGCAAGACAAGGCAGTATGGTCGTTTAACTTTAGCCTGTATAACACTGTTGCATTAAGAGGTGTATTAGAACACGAGTAGGTAGGATATATATAAATAAACTCGCCAAGGCTTAAAACCTAAAACATTAACATAAAACATATTTATGCAACATATACACCTACTATTATGAAACTGTTGCATGAATAAAGGTAGAAGTTAGAACACGAGTAGGTTTGGCGAGTTTTTTTATAGTATCCTACGAGTGCCCTAATACCTTTGACGAATAACACAACACGAACAAATGTGGGATATGCAAGCCGGATTTATGAAAGGAAGAGGATGCATGAATCAGATCTTTTATTTACGTAGCATTGCCGATAAGTTCCTGGCAAAAAAGCAGAAGGTCTACTGCGCTTTCGTAGGCTTAGAGAAGGCATATGATAGAGTGGTGAGGAGTGAATTGTGGTCAGCGTTGTCCATGTATGGAGTGAGCAGCAATCTGATACGGCCACTGCAATCACTTTATGAGGTTCCAGAAACAGAGCGTTGAAGACCTTAGCCTTCAGTATATAAACAGAGTAGGTACCGCACGATCTCCGTAGAGGCTGCATGGAGACATGAGCCCGGCCCCGTTCGTCATCGGCTCGTTGGCTCGTACGGCTCGTACGTCATCGTTCTGATTTCACAAGGAGGCCCTGTAAGGGGCCCACTGGCCTGCGTTTCGAAAAATTCGGTCCCATCTCCGCCAGGATCTCATGGAGACAGAAAGGAATCAAGATGGAGTAGTGGCTTCAGAGAGGATACGGAAATCTCAGTCACCGTAAGTCGGACGATGATTACCTGGCACAGGTGCTTCTGGGAGGATCTGTACCACATCCACCGTGCCCCCATGTCAGCACTGCGAGGCTCTCGGTAAGGACCCGGCGCTCAACACGTCAATGGAGAACTCGTTGGGGACTTGTTGTAAGTCTATGCGTGGAGACCAGCCTCGCGAGAGAGTTCTGACAAGCCTGGTCTCCAGCGGGAGGAAATGTAACATGCTTACGAATTAGGCGGCCGAGAGGAAGAGTACTCCTACCCCTTGTGAAGTCTACGGCGGGGGCGTCACAGACTTATCTATGTCCAAGACTTCTGGCCTCCATAATCTGGGCCTGAGGATACCGGGTTGGTAAGGACTCCACCGTCCTTACAGAATCAGGTCATGAGGGTTGCGTGCTGTGGTATTTACGTCTATACACGCCCTCACTCACCAACGACCAACGATAAAACTCGACCCCCAAACATGTAGAATAACATCTAATCCCCTGAACGGGTGACGCTCGGGCAGACCTTTCCCCCTACCTAGCTACGCCACTGAGTGCTTTTCCCTCCACTTATGTACGTTACTGAATGTTGGGTGTGGCAGAAGAAGCGTGAAAGTAAAATAAATGTAATGGAAATGAGGAAGTTAAACTTCTCATACATTAGAGGATAATATGAGGAACAGTGTGATACGGGAATGTTGCGGTGTGTCAGAAGATGTAGAGACTAATATAGAAAAAGGGATGCTGAGATGGTTCGGGCACGTAGTCATGATAGATAAAAAGAGATTGAGGAAACAGATACACATGTTTTGACAGAAAGCCAGGTTAAGAGTTCCCATAACCGGAGAGCGTGCACGAAAATAGTTATGAAATAGAAAAAAGCGAAAGAAGTATGCCAGGATCGTAGCAAGTGGAATTCCATAGTATATGGCTATCTGCCTACCCCAATGAAAAGAGGCGTGACTGTTTGTATGCAAGGATCTATGTCATAATCATCGCATTTATGTATGAGCTTTTGAAATCATAATTCGAACTTTACTACTTGAAATAAGATAAAAGACTAACAGAACACAAAATAGGTTTTATTTTAATCTTGTAAGTTTAATATCTATGTTATACTACAGGAAGTCCATCGGGGACATTGAATACACCCTATTACAGGTACACCAATGTTTGTACACGGATGCTGTGTCGAAAGACCGTTAAACTACACCACTTTATCTACATATTAATACGTGAAGAGAATTCTTTGCACCCTCATTTACGAAAATTGCGCGGACGGGGAGTATAAAATTTCGCACACTAGTTTATAAAGAGGGGGAGAACATGGAGCTAAATCTTTTGTAAAACTATACATAAAAGAAACATTAAATCAATAAAAACAACAATACTCACACTACCATCTATTTGACACACTCACGCATACATACTATTGTGTTTATTGTTAGTCTGTGGTTGTCATTAATATTATTTGTCTATACCTATATGATGTTTTTAAATTTACCTTCATAGTAGGTATGTACGTTAAAATTGTGGTCGAAGTTCGATCTAATTCGCAAGCGAAATAATTCTTCTTAGAAAGAGAACTGTCGCTGGTTCGAATCCACCTCGAGATTAACATTAATACAATTATAATTGTAAAATATTTGAGAAAACGTTAACAAACTTAATTTGCATACAAACACGGATATTTAATTAATTAACATCAATTTTCGTACAGCAATCGTTGGAGCTAGAAAGTTTTCAAAACGAGATCGGCTACCCTGCCAGCATGGACCTGGCCAGTCTCCCGATAAACACTAAGCTTTCTAACCTTGAGAGGAACCTTGTAGAGGAGAAAGCACAGTCTGGTTATGTCGCCGACGTAGTGTCACAGCCTTCGCCGCAGTCTTCCAAACATGAAGAAGCGAACGAGTAAGTTATATTATCTATCTATACTATGCCCTTAGACCGGACTGCAAACATACATGTGTAACATCGGTGCAGGTTCATAGAAATACAATGAGGTTTATAGGATAGGCGTTTGAAGCAATATGAAAGTTTGTCGAATTGCTCTTCCATAATATCTTAACACATCAACGCAGACTTGATTGGAGGATAGCGGTTATTTTTAACAGACTTCAAGAGGAGGAACTTAGTTCGATTGGTACATATTTACAACCTAAAATACTAAAGTAGGTACTGAATGGAGTCAGGCGTTACCTGGTGAAAGTCCATGATAAAACAATGGAGAATATGATGTTTAATTTATATATAATTGCAATGATTTCGCTAAATAGAAGACATTATAACGTCGACATATGTTTCACCTACTCACGAGGCATTATCAAGACTGTCTCAAAGAGAACAGTTCTGTTCTGTTCTGAACAGGGCTGTTCTCTTTGAGACAGTCTTGATAATGCCTCACATCATATTCTCCATTGTTTTACTAAAGTTGGTGTTTGAGAAAAACTTGTACTTTTTTAAAGTAAAGTTATATATTTTTTAGAATATAAAAAAGCCGGTCCATTTACGAGGGTGTTTATCCCTACCAGGTGTTTATAAATAAAAATGATCACATACTTTTGTATGCACCTGGCGAGGGTTAACACCCTTATGTCAACGAGAGCTCGTAGACTATGGTTACTCTTTTATATCTTCCAAACAGTTGCATCGATTTATTTTATGATTAAACATGATTCTCCTCCTTCCTTGGTAATTTTAAAATATTGTATTTGTGTTTAAATTTTCTTATTGACATGTTATTATTTATAGAACGTTTCCACCACCCGTCGACACAATTGAGGAGGAAGAATCGTTGAGCTCGCCCACCAACCTCAAACGTAAAGACTCCGATATATTGTACGAGTTAGAACGGGAAATTGATGACATCATTCTAAACAATAATGCGGAATCTGTGGTGTGTACCTTGCTTTATATTTTGTATTAATGTTACTCTAATCATCATCTACCTGCCCTTATCCCAATTATTTGGGGTCGGCGCAACAAGTCTTTCTCCTCCATACACCTCTGTCAGACGTCATCTCTTCATTCACTCCTCTCCTTGTCATATCCTCTTTTACACATTCCATACATCTTTTTTTTGGCCTACCTCTACTTCTTAAACCCTCTACAGTCATACTTTGCACCTTTCTAACGACATTGCTTTCCTCTCTTCTCATAACATGTCCATACCATGACAGCCGCTCGCTTCTCAATTTTTCATTCACCGGTGCAACTTTCAAACTTCCTCTAATATACTCGTTCCTTACCCTATCCATTCTTGTCACACCACACATCCATCTTAACATTCGCATCTCCGCTACCTGCAATTGTCTTTCATCCGTCGCTTCTACGGCCAAACATGAAAGTCCATACAGGACGGCAGGTCTGACGACAGTCTTGTAAATTTTCCCCTTAAGTTTCTGAGGAAATTGGGGGTCGCATATAGTGGCTTTGACCTGCCGCCATTTCATCCAACCTGCGTCAATTCTGTGCTTCACTGTACGATCGATTCATCATATCATCCTGGGTAAGAGAGACGAGGTACCGGAAACTGAAGCAAACTGGTATTGGTGCGCAGTCTAACACCATGGGTGTAGGACTGGAGAGACCGCCGAAATCAGAGAACATGTACTCAGTTTTGGTTCTACTGATTTTCAAGCCTACACTCTCCAGTTTACATTGCCATTTTTACAATCTACTCTGTACCTCAGGCCCGTCTTCACCGACGAGTACAATGTCATCGGCAAATAGCATACACCAGGGGGTCTCTTCCTGTATCTCCGATGTCAAAGCATCCATTATTAACAGGAAGAGATATGGGCTAAGCGCCGAGCCCTGATGCAAGCCTACCGCCACACTGAACTCGTCGGTGTTGCCAGCAGCGGTTGGTACGTAGGTTTTCGATCGACAATACATCCCACAGATTAACTCTATATACTTCCCAGGCACACCTTTCTCTTTCAAGGCCCACCACAAAACCGTTCTGTGTACCCGGTCGTATGCCTTCTCGAGATCTACAAACACCATGTGCAAGTTTTTATGTGCACGCCTATATTTTTCACACAGCTGGCGGAGTGCAAATATGGCGTCTCTAGTCCCGCGACCAGGCATAAACCCGAACTGGTTTTGGGTAATCTTGCTTTCCTCTCGCACTCGTTTCTCTATCACTTTCTCCCAAATTTTCATACTGTGTGACATGAGCTTAATTCCTCGATAGTTACCGCAGTCTTACACATCACCCTTATTTTTAAAAATGGGCACCAGAGAACTATTGCACCATTCATCGGATCGTCACTTCATACAACAACTTATTGAAGAATAAGGTCAGCCACGCATATCCATCTTCTTCTAATATCTTCCACGCTTCCACTGGAATACCGTCGGGCCCTACGGCTTTCCCATTCTTCATATTTCGTACCGCCTTTCTTATTTCATCTCTATCAATCTCCTTCACTAAACCTACATTCACACGTCTCTCTTCTAAATTTCCACTCCATGCATTCTCTTCATTCATAAGTTTTTCGAAATACACCTTCCATCGATTTCTTAGTTCATCTTCTATTATTAAAATCTTACCCTTTTCATCTTTTATACATCTTACATGTCTTACGTCCTTCGTTCTATCATCTCTGTCTTTCGCTAAGCGGTAGATTTCTTTTTGGCCCTTAGTTCCATCAAGAGCATATATAGTTGCTCTTGGGCCTTTTTTTCTTCTTTTTCACTTTCATTCCCTTTTTCTTTTTGCCATTCCTTAAAAGCGTTCTTTTTTTCTTTAATTACCTTTTGCACTTCTCTGTTCCACCACCATGTATCCTTATGAAGTACACCTTTACCTTTCGTTTCTCCAAACACTTCTTTTGCTACTTTCCTGATGCAACTCGCCATTTTATTCCAACATTCCTTTACTGATTTATCCACCATATCTCTCATTTCTATCATTTTATTCACCACTCGTTCTTTAAACTTACTTGCATATTCTTTCTTCTCTATCAACCACCACATAATTCGAGGAGGGGGGCGTTTTTTGCCTTTTTGTGAGTCTACTTTGGTCTTTAAGTCCATTATTAACAGCTTATGTTGCTTCACTACCCCTTCTCCCGGCAGCACCTTGCAGTCCTTGACACAGACCCACCTACTCCCCCGGATTAGGAAATAGTCAATCTGTGTCAAATGAACACCACTTTTATAGGTGATTAGGTGTGAGTCCTGTTTACGAAACCACGTGTTCACTATGGCCAGGTTAAGGGAGGAAGCAACCTGTAGTAGTGTTTCACCGTCACTGTTACGGGTTCCGTATCCCCATCCTCCATGCACTCTTTCATAATCCTCATTTACTCTTCCTACATGTCCATTAAAATCTCATATACATATTTCTTCACTTTCTAGTATACTAATCATGACTTTATCAAATTCCTCCCAAAAATTTTCTTTCTCTGTTATCACACCCGCTCTGTGGTACATACACGTTACTACTTTAACAACTATTATCCTGTCGTTTACTCTTTTCACATCCGTCACGCATTCTTTCAAGTTACCATCCAGTACTACACCAACTCCATTCCTTTTTCCATCACTGCCAATGTAATATAACTTATATCCTTCACCAATCTCTCTTGCACTTGCGCCCTTCCACTTAGTCTCCTGCAAACAAGCCACATTCATTCTTCTTCTCTTAAACTCATCGGCCAATTCTCTTCCTTTCCCAGTCATAGAGCCAACATTCCAACTTGCATATCTCAGTCTTATTTCTCTTTCGCGATGGGCTTGCGTCTTACGTCGAATCCACCCCCTATGCGACAACCCTTGTCCATTTCCCACAGGTACCGGGTGCTGTCCCTGCGCGTCGCCTGTGGGGTACGCCCTAGCCCTATTTCGCTCTCTATTATAGCTCATCATGTTGCAAAAATGGTTTTGGCTATGGTTTTTTTTTAATATTGTTAATTAATGTTACTCTAATGCTCCTTTTAAACTAATGGTCATCCATATGGTCGAACACTAGATCTCGCGAACATTAACAGCATTATTTGGGCACGGCATTTCCACCAATCAAAAACAGTAACGAAGAAAAAAATTGTTTTAAAACAAGATTTGTGCCATGTTTCGTGGAGGTCGGATAATAAATTTGGCCGTTAGCCCGGAACACACACAGAAAACGCTTCCTTCGCTCGGTCATTTTAGATCTGAAGAATTTGGATGAACGCGCCAATCTCAAAATATACTGATTCGAATTGAAAAGTTCTTTTGGAATCGAATAGTTCATTTACAGAGGAAGGTTAGAAGTTCTTGTATTATATGTAGATGATGCCGCACTGATGTGCTTTTATGGGTTGTTTTCCGAAAAGATGTGATTTGGGCTAAAAAGAGATTCTTTTTCTAAATGCTGTTATTTTTTCCATTTCATTTCATTATGTATCTTAATGTATTTTATTTAGTGACCTGACTATTATATACCCAATTACATATTATTTTTCTGAAACTGGTTACAAAGCATGTAAAAGTCCTTACCCTGGTTGGACCCAATCTAACTTGTAGATAAAACACACATACACACACACACACACACACACACATATCACGCCTATATGCAAGTGTAGGCAAGGGTGCATTACACACCCACAATTTGCCAGTATTTTAGTCCCATGTAATAGGGGGCAAGCCTATTGCCTTCACCGGGCACATTTATAATGGGTATGTCCAAAATGGCTGAATGAATTTAATAAAAAGTAGCAGCTATATTGTAATTTTGAAAAAAATAATAATGATAAAACATGCCTTATTTATATCGGTTACTAAATGAGAACATGTTTAATACGAATTGAAAAAAATATATTTAAATATTATAGAGGAAACTTATATTTAAGTATAAGACTGACTTGTTCACTGTCTTTGTTTTGTACAGAAACTAATTCCTTTATCCTGCGTCTCCTACAAGGCTATCCAGCATTAACACTTCAAAGTTTAACTAAATCTTTCCACTATAACTAGTTTAATTAACATATTTATACAAAATTATTTGGCAACAAAAATATTTTCCGCTTCTCGCGGTCGTTATATGATTTATACAAAAATGCCATATTAAACTTATTAAAAATCGGTAAACACTGTTTTTATAGTGATTGTAAAGTATGAAATAATGATTTATTTATTTGTATAGGTCATTAAATGGCTCTTACAAACGTCAGTAAGTACCTACTTAAAATAAAAATATAAACCTTCTATATTTACATGTACTGCCAGATTCGCAAAGCAATAGGTAGAACCGAGAGAAAGAACCTGGCAATAAAACTCGCGGCCAATCTTTTTTTATATCTGATAGGTAAATTACACATTTTCTTAAGACTAAATGTGGCCGAATATGTGTATGTTTTGGCGAATGATTGTTATTAAATTACACAAGGACAGATCGCTTGCAGGCCTAGATCGTTTAGACGACTTTGTTCGATTTTTCAATCATATCGACCGATCGTACGTACAAGCATTTCTTATTTTTAAATGCTTTAGTGTACTCGTATTTATGAGAGTTTTGATTTAAATTACCGTGCACAATCGAGAAGAAGCGAGACCGGATCGCTATTGTTAGTTTTAATAATAAGGACTACCATCTCGGTCGGGAATTACTGTAATCTCTATTAAGTGGGATTAAAGCATAGAAAACGAAACAATAAAAAATAAAAATAAATTGGAACCCTAAACCTTTGTGTAGGGGACACAAAGAATGAAAGGAATAGCGTGAAAGTGCGAAAGAGATAAATGCAAGAAGTGGAATGGTACAATTGCAGTTAAGAGCTGTAGAACAAATAAAACCGGCCATCTGCGTTATTCAGATTTTGCGAACCAGCTGTTTGGATTTTTGGGGAATCTTTAATATAAATAAAGATTCAAATAAATAGACATGAAGAGAAGTACTGAAAAATTGCACACGTCGTTGTCAACCAAACAACAACAACTCATTTAGTCAACCAAACTTCGTAAATGCGTTCTAAAGTTGTATCGAGTACGAGCCCCAAACACTTCATGGAGAGCTCGATGCCGACGCTAACTCTGAATTCCACAGGTGGCCCGCGCCGAGATCGCAAAAAAACGAGCCTTCAATAATTAAACCGAAACATCCCGAGCGCTAAAGTGGAAATAATCGTACATGTATTACTTTTTTGTAGTAGATACAATCTTTGGCAGTATGTTTAATGTAAATGAAAAGAAAACTTCACTGACCTGAATCTGAAGCCCAAGTAATTGAAGAATTAGATGCGGTAACACTCCATTTTCATTAAAAACATTGCCACAAGTTGATAATATACACCACATCATAACTTGATTACATTATTTTACACTACTTTAATAACTTAAAGTATCACGCATAAAGAAACGGAATACTTAATATATTAATTAAAACTGTTTATTGGTCATATTTAACTATTGTTTAGTTCAGCACTACCTAGCCACGTTTACTGATCATATTCGATCAGTAAACGTGACTAGATAGCGCGGACCTCAGAAGTAAACTGGCTAAAAATAAGTTGTAAGAACAAGTACTTCTAATTATTGATTTTGTATTAAAATTTTCTCAACGTTTAATAAAATTCGATGTCTAATAGAACAACGTCAGAAATTGAAGATGACATTAAGTCCGGTGTACACTACGACGATAGGGTCATGTTTACATTAAAATTTTTTTTTTATTAAAAATTATTTATTTATTTATTTGGACAACCAGTAGTTATTACATTATCACTTATAAACTATATAGAAACAACCATAATATTATCTTTAATGCACAACATTTTAAGGTGTCGCAGCATGCAGTCTGCATGCATGCAGCATAATCGTATAACTCCAGTGTTTTAAATAGTAATTTATTTCAATAAGTACATACCCATTATTATATTAATATGGTTTGTGTTTTAATATTTTTAGAAGTAGTTATGACAGCCTCTTCTCGTCCCTTTACACTCCAATGTTTTGTTATTATAATTTGCTATTTTTATTGTTCATGTGTTTATTTAGTCCAACTGATACAAATTTTGCCCGGCATAGGACTAGAACCCTTCGCAATCGCTGTAGTCGCCTGTGTCGTGATGCCAAACGCCACCATTTTCACAATATTCTTATCAAACACAACTGTACCGACGTCAGAAAATTCCTAAAAGCTAATATTATTGAGAAGACCGGTCAGTTGACAAGTTTTCTGACTCGGAATATCTTCTTAGCCCTTTTGAATCGAGATTTAAGCCAGGTCATAGCACGGAGATGGCACTCCTTAAAGTGGTTATGGAGAATAAGTCTATTGGTGCTACTGGACTTCAGTAGCGCCTTTTACCATGAAGATTTTGGCGTTCCTCTAGGGATCCTTAAGTCGATGAGTTGTTCCCCGGAGGCTGTTTAAATCCTATCTGTAGGGTCGCTCGCAGTGTGTTCGCTATAGACCTACAGTCTGAATAGTGCAATCTCTGTTGGGGTTGAGAGCTATCAGACTATGGGCAAGAGGTCACACGACCTCCTTATAAACGTCACCAAGTCTCAGACTAAGTTTATTGGCAGACGGCAGAAATTGGCAGGGCTGGATACATCTTTTTTTTGCTTGGCATTGATATGCAGCATGGAAGAGATCTCTTTAGCGATTGGCGCCTCGATATATATCTTTATAATGTAGGTATGCACATGAACAAATAAACATTTTTTTAGAAGAATGTGTTAACTATTCGCAGGATTAATAAAAGAAAAGGCAGCTTCTAGATTCCTTCAGGGACTATAACTGACCGCAGACTAGAACTCCGTTGATGCATTTGAATTGTGATTTTTTTTTTGAGCTATATATTGTAGAACGCAAGCCTATTAAAATCAAAAACATTTTGCACCTATTGATGCATCTGTATTACTTCATTAAAAACATATATTAGTTTCAAGATTTATTAACTGTCACTGTGTATACTTACCCTTATGACGCCCACTTATGCGCCTAATTAAGCGCCGGCGCGCAGGTAGGGGTCTGTTTCTGAAGTTAAGCTCTACCCACGCTTGACTTGGGGATTATGCTAGTAAATGCTTTTCAATAACTGATTGTAAGGGAGGGTACGACGAGTTCATTACGATAAGAGTGAGGGGGATGGGAGAGACGTTTCGTATATTACTGAAGGGGTAAGAAAAAACATCTGCTTGGCAAGAATCTGTTGATCATGCACACAGTTTCGTGTAAAGTGATGCAATTGCCACCATTAACGAAGCAATTATTAATCGTGTAAAATGCAATAGCGGTTTCATTTTTTAATATAATAGATATTGTTGGACATTCTCACACAACGTCATCTAGCCCAAACTAAGCTATAAGCTTGTGCTATGGGATCTAGACAACTGATTAACATACTTATATATTTCAATTTCTAAATACATACATAACATACATAGAAAATATCCAAACTCCGAAACAAACATTTGTGGATCTCACAAATATTAGATTCGACCCGGGAATCGCACCCGAGACTCCGGAGTCGAAAGTCGATGCATTACCGACCACGCCACCGAAGCAGTGAATATCCGCGGCTACGGCCACGGCCGCCCTATTGTCCCTTGTCCATCGACCAAGATTAAAACCCAGACTAAACGCGCAAAACCAATATTCCAATATTAAAGGTATTGGTGCAAGGCTTCTTTTATCCTGGTGATGTGTTCTTGAGGGAATTTGGAAAGAGGTGTTGAAAATCAAGAGATTAACGTATTGTCATTTTGTTGCAGGATTTGTCGGATGTCGGTGATTATTTGGACTAACTATTAAGTATATTTAAATTGTTTATTTTATATACCAGTACAGATCATAAAACTATTGTACTTCATAAAGTGCTAATTCCTTGTAAGATTAAAGTATTATACATATACAGTCTTGCTGTGTGGCGTTTTGTTTCATTAGTGTGTAATAATATATGTAATTATAATCACTGTTTTTACGAATATAAGAGCAATATTAGTAAGTTAGTAGTGTTGTCTCAATTTATTTACACTAACATAAAATAATAATTGCGGAAAAATTTCTCCTCGCCAATTGGAAAGGGATCCCAGAATGCTGTCTGCATTGCTACGTTGAATGCTAATTCTCTGATTCTTCGCTGCAAATATTATATTCATAGGTATGTATTCTAGCTGTTGCAGTTTAGATTTGGATTATAGTATAGTACGTGGGCAGTAGAACATTGAATTATATTAATTAACAGCAAGCTCATTTTTCGTAAGTAGTTTTATTTTACCGAGTCCTACCCCAATATCTCAAAAAGAAATCTCAAATCAGGTAGCTAATAGAGTTATCCAGTTAAAATATTCGGAACAAAATTGTAAGGTTGTATTAATTCGTATAGAGCTGCAAAGTGGTGCAGATATTAAGTCCATCATTATAAATCAAATATTAAAAGTTCCCATCGATCACTTGTGCAAAATAGAATTTAGAAATAGGATAAAAAAGGGGGGACCAAGTTTGTACGGGACAACGTGGCTCCTCAGAAACTACTGCACTGATTTTAAAATTTCTTTCGGTAATATAAAGCTACATTTTTAGCGAGTAACATAGGCTATATAACATCACGACAGAGTAAATAGGAGCGGACCAGTATTGCATGTAGACTATAGCTTGTTGGACGTTAATAACCGCAATCTCAGAAATGGTATTTCCTAGGAAAAAAGTTGTAAGGTCATTTGTGTAGGTTATTTTATTATCTACAATTTTGTGCACAACTATTTTTTCCCTCTGAACGCGTGGTCCGACTGCTTTGTCCGACAAATCGGACCACGTGAACTTTTTTTTCCTGTTGGTTCGATTAAGCAGCCGGACTATGAAGTCTTACATTTCTTAAGAAAACATGGTCCGACCAACCTACAAATATATATATATATATTTTAAATTGTTTTATTTATATGATCGCCTGGTACTTTTTCAGAATAATTAGTTCAAACATTCAATCGGTTTTCACTGAATTTTAAAAAATTTAAAATCGCGAAGGGTCTTATGTTGTTATGTATTCCTGGTACATTTGAGGTTTGTGTCTTTGCTCTTTTTTGTCTGCGGCTCTATACGAATTAATGCAACCTTACAATTTTGTTCCGATTATTTTAACTGGATAACTGTTAGCTACCTGATTTGAGATTTCTTTTAGAGATATTGGGGTAGGACTCGGTAAAATAAAGCTACTTACGAAAAATTAGCTCGCTGTTAATCAATATTTTTCAATGTTCTACGGCCCACGTACTAGTAGGTATGGTAATGGATCAGTGGGGCTGGCAGTCGCGTCACACAATATCGAAGTTCAGCCGCATCGCAGTTAGACTGGAAAATCGACCCCAACTTGGGACCTACGGGGAAAGAAATATCTTTGAGTAATTACCCGTAGTACCACGGTGGTGGATTGTTACAGTTAAAAGGAGGTCTACGGGGAAAAAAAATACCCGTAGACCCACCAGTGGGACATGTTGGTGGGACCACGGGTAATAGGTCCAACTGGGTTGGGAAAAGGTTCAGTGGTAATAATGATTATACGAGGGTGGATTGAAAAGTAATCGGCCTAACCAAGAAAATAAATACATAATAAATGAAATATATTTTTATTTTTCAACGTAATCACCATCAAGTTCAATACACTTTTGCCATCTTCCCTTCCAATCATTTAGCCCGTTGAAAAAAAAAGATTCTTCCTTAGAGTCAAAATATGCGTCTACTGCTGCTTTGACCTCGTCATTTTTCAAAAATCTTTGACCTTCCAAGTGCTTCTTTAGGTTAGGGAACAGAAAAAAGTCTGACGGTGCCAGATCAGGTGAATAAGGTGGATGCGGTAACAGTTCAAAGCCACAGTTGTGAATTTCTGCCATCTGACAGACGTGTGAACAGGAGCGTTATCTGGATGAAACAGGACTTTTCTTCTGATCATTCCTGGACGTTTTTCTTTTATTTCCTCTCGTAAACGACGTAGTAAGGTGCAGTAATAATCAGAGTTTATAGTCTGACCCCTTTCAAGATAATCAACCATAATCACACCCTTCGAGTCCCAGAATACTGAAGCCATCACCTTACTTGCCGACAAAATCGACTTAGCCTTTTAGGGGGGTGGTGAACCAGGTCTTTTCCACTGTTTTGATTGTTGTTTTGTTTCCGGTCTACAGTAATGAACCTATGTTTCGTCCATAGTAACAAAACGATTCAAAAAATGACATTCATCAGCTTCAAATAACTCCAAACAGTCGCGTGCAATAGTCAATCGCATCTTTTTTGCTCAACTGAAAGCAGTCGCGGAACCCACCTCGCAGACACCTTGTGGAAACCCAACACGTTGACTATTATGTTTTGAGTACGTTCATAAGAGATGCCTATAATCTCGGCTATCTCTCTAATTTTCAATCTGCGGTCTCCCATAATTAAGTCGAGTATTTTTTTAACATTTTCGTCAGTAGTGGACGTCGAAGGCCTTCCAGAGCGGGGTTCGTCTTTCACACTCTCTCTACCACGCTTGAATTCTGCTATCCATTTTTTGACGGATGAATATGAAAGAGCGCAATCCCCTAATGTACTGACCATATCATCATGGATGGCTTTCATGACAGCCCCTTCTTATGGAGGTACTTAATGACGGCACGCTGCTCGATTTGCTCCATTTGCGGAAATGATGTCAGATTGCTTTGTTAATAAATTTATAAAATTAAAACTAATTCTCGCACACGTTTCAAACTTCACATAATTAACAAGTCTGAACTGAACTAAATAATGTAGGTAGATTTGATTTTTAGAACTAAATGGATCAGTGTTAGGCCGACTACTTTTCAATCCACCTTCGTATGTAGCTACATTATCCCTCGGGCTAATGCTATAAGGCTACTTTAAATCTCGGTAATGTGTTGCCGTGGGAATTGAATACGAGAAATGTATATCACACGGTAATCAAACTAAGCAGACGTTTTGGTATAGAAGTATCCATTTGCCGTGTAGTGATAGGATTTCCACAACATTTTTTGAATTACAATATGTAAATTAGAGAACTCACTACAGATGTGTCTGAATTATGTATAATATGCTAAATCTGGTAGCCGAGACATGAAGGTTAAAATTTGAATCGGAAAATCGATATATTCGGCGACCTTCACAGAAATAGATGGGTCTTCGAGGTTAAGGCGTCAGAAAGAGACACCTATGATATTTTGTCGAGATGATACTATTTTGTGTATTAAATGTGTACTTAATGACGGCACGATGCTCGATTTGCTCCATTTGAGGAAATGATGTCAGATTGCTTTGTTAATAAATTTATAAAATTAAAACTAATTATCGTACACGTTTCAAACTTCACACAATTAACAGGTCTGAACTGAACTAAATAATGTGGGTAGATTTGATTTTTAGAACTAAATGGATCAGTGTTAGGCCGACTACTTTTCAATCCACCCTCGTAGAATGGTAATTTTTACATATTATCTAGTAACGGCAATAGGTTTGCCACCTATTTCGTGGGACCAGTAAACGGAAAAACAAACGAAAGTTACTGGCAAAATGTGAGTTATTCATATCTGCCTACCATTTCTTCCCAGAAATGGTAGGCAGATATGAATAACTATAGGCGTGATGATGTTGTACCGAGTTCGCAGTACCGACCGTCATGCACCCGTCACCTACAGGAGCTTTCTGTTAAATAGAATGAAAAGTGGCGTCCATAAATTGCGTGAGGTCTTAAGAGTCCGTATGCAGAATCGAAACGGGCGGAATTAGGTATTTGACACATTTTGTGCGTGAGTCCGGAGTTACCGATGGTGGTCAGCCAGTAGGTACGGCGATTACATGGTTTTGATCTTTTTTTTTTCATTTTATAATAATAGTGTCTTGTGTGGGGGAGGTAAAAAGAGGGCTAGGAGGGTGGGTGTTTTTTTCTCTCCTTAAATTCAAGAAAAGACCCTCTATACTCGTATGATCCCGTAATCAAAACTCCTCTACCTTTCCTCTGTCGTTGCACTCTCAAAGGGGGGGCGAGGGCTAATTTTTTTTCCTAATCAAAATCATTTGACCTCCTCTATAAAAAGGGGCTCTACCAACATATTTAGGGCCCCAGCGAACTCATCTGCTAGTGGCGCACCTGCTGATCAACGGACGAGGCTCGTTTATTTACGGTACCTATGAAGTGGCTTCGGTCCCTACGTGGGTACCGGGTGTTGGTCCGGGGGGTGCCACCGTGCAACTGTGCTAAAGCCCCACAAGTAACCCAGCCCAGGCTGGTTGCGTAAGGGGTTCAACAGCTGCACCGCCGGGCCCGGGGCCATGTATGGTGCAGCAGGCATGGGACCAGTGGGGGCTAAGCGGAGTCTACTGTGGGTCGATTCGCCGGCCAGGGAGACCCTTAGCAACGGCGTTGCCGCGGCCGCCCGCAACACAGTCATGGGGCCCGCCTGGGACCAACCACACCAGGAGGCTGCCCCACATGTTCTCGCGCATAATCCTGATGTGGGATCGCCGCTCCGGGTGGTAACCAGTGTGGGATAGCGGCGGCCTTGCACCAGGGGGGTTTGGTAGCCCTTCCGTCCGGCGGGTCGGCTCCAACCTAACCACACGGTTCCAGACGAAGCTAGCCCCTGCGCTTTGTCACTTATTACTGCTGCACCAAAGGTCGCCCTATCTTCACGCTTCTTCTTCAAATTTATAATGGCAGTGCAACAGAAATAAGTAAACGTTCCACAGCGGCCCCAGGAAACCCCACAGCTTCACTTTTCGAGGTGGAGTTCACCAACATCCGTGGACTCCATGCGAACCTCGATGCTGTCCACCATACCTTGAGACGGCTCGGCCCGCTGTGACGTTCCACACGGAGACACAAATACGCCGCCCTGATAACACGCCTTACCTGTGTTGCCCCGGTTATGTATATATGTATCGAGAAACAATACCGGGGTGCCGCAGGGGTCCGTGCTGTCACCAACTCTTCCTTCTGCAAATCAATGATATGCTATCCCTCGGGAACATTCATTGTTAGGCAGATGACAGCACATTGCAGGCGTGTGCATTTACAGCGAAGAAATCCCCTTTCCTTCCCCTACCCTCTCTTCAGAATGCATTATTACCAATGAAGGGCAACCTTGAGATCCTTGACATAGACGTTCGTCAAGAGCTCAATAATAAAAACTACATCGAAAGATGTATAGGGCTAGCTTCGTGGAAACTAGGAATGAGGTATGGCGAATAAGGTAAAGCGATTCTTTACACTGCATCAGAGGTGTCTGCTGTACAAGACGCAGATTGGACCCTGCGTCGAATACTGCTCTCACTTCTGGGACGGCTCCGCGAAGTATTTGCTGGACGCTCTCGACACTATGCAGCGTCGAGCTATCCGTATTATAGATTGTCCGGAGGTAACGGGAAGCTTTGAGCCGCTAGCTCAGCACCGAACAATAGCTTCCTTGGCCGCATTCTACCGTATTTACCACGGCGAGCATTCTGAAGAGCTCTTCAATCTGATCCCATCTTCCTTCCGATTCAGAGATGCCATTCCCACACAGTAGGTACATGTTCACGAGAACCGAACGTTTTAAACGTTCGTTTCTGTGCCGAACGATACTGGCCTGGAACGCCCTGCCTGTGCACGTGTTTCCTCCCACATATAATCCTGGGTTCAGTAGGTCGTCAAGTTGAGGGCCACTCTCTATAGTATAGTGTGCTGTGAGTGACCCACAATCGCTTGACGTCGTCACGACTTACTACCAGGCGTCAAATTGGCGAACCCAATACAAAAAAAATAAAATAAAAAACTACCTCTATAAAATTGTTACTCAGTTTGATTCTACTCGGGAGCCCCCCTTGGGGGACTGGAGGGCAAATCTAAAAAACTCGGAATTTTCCCTAGGTCCCCGAACCCCCTTTACATTTCTGCAAAAAAAACATAGGTACCTTCCCCTCCACCATCAAGGAGAACAATAAAATTGTGTCAGTGAGTGAGTAATCCAGCTTTATAAAATATAACAGCTTTTTTTAACAAAAACAATGATAAATACATTCTACATAATCACTTGTTGTATTTAAAAAGAAGCCTAATCATCACAAAATAATAACTAATATTACCAAAGTATCAAAATCTCACGCCACGCTATATTCGTCTGTAGACGGCGTCGAATTTTGGCGCGCAGAGCGACACGTCCTCTCCCTGTAAGCGCTTGGCGCGGACTGCTTACTTGAGGCATGCGTCGAGTATTATAAAGCGAAATTTAGGTGTTTTTAAAAGATTATTTACAGCCTATTTTTATTATTTAGCTATCTTTTTTTTTGGAAATGGATTGATTTTGAACCAAGGTTTATTTATGTTGTTTTAATTTTATGAACGAGAGTTTTATGTAGCCGAAATAAGAACCAATTCATTGCCCATTTTCTCTAAAATTTGACTAACTTAAATATTTGTTTACTCAATTTTTTTTAATGAAAGTGATAAAAAGTAATCCATACATTTGATAGATGACTTTTACAAGAATACACTGTATTTTTGTAATACTTTTTAGACGTCAAAACGATTAGTAAATTTGTGATATTCTAGACCTCTTCCAGCAAAAGATACGAAAAACTACCGATTGTTTTAGGTCGATTAATCAAAATTTAATGACAAAAATAAGAAAGTAGCTCACTTATTAGATCATTATTGAAATGATATTTCATGTTATGCATTAAAACTTATAAAAATACAGTATTTTTAGTGTAAAAACACGTCTGTAAAATCAGCGAAAACGGTAAAATTTAATAGGAGGACTCTTAACACCTCAGGGTCGGGAGGGCGGGGATCGAACAGAAAATTTCACCTGTTGCTGGCGGGGTCTGGGCTAGTAGGTGTGCCAAATCTCACAACATCTTACCAGCGGAGGGGCGGTTCAAAACTCGCATAAAATGCCTCCGCAATTTGTGGAAGGTCCCAAAGATGTCCGCCGGGCGCCTCTGGACGCCGGGCGCCACTGGAAATACCTTCAGGAGAGGCCGCAGACAAAAAATTAAAAGGTCCCAAAGATGTTGATAAATATTATGTCAGCTAACATGTGCCTACCAAATGACAATTAAAACTGGTTTTACTCTGTAAGTAGTATCATTAACTACCTACATAGAATGTATAACTCTTATAATAATGTCTATATAGGTATAACCTACATAACTGAAAGATGTCCAATAATTATCTGACCGATCCTGTAAGAATAGGTACGTATATTTAGTTTAGTCGTTAACCGAACGTTTTTAAACGTTCGTTTCTCTGCCGAACGATAGTGGCCTGGAAGGCCATGCCTGCGCACGTGTTTCCTCCCACATATTACCCTGGGTTCTTTAAGCGAAGCGTGAAGAAGCACATCACTAGGTCAACAAGTTGAGGGCCTCAATACAAATATATATATATATTTAGGTATATTTAGTTTTGAATTGATGAAAGCTGATATGCTAGCCATATCAGCTTTCGTCAAATTATTCAAAACTAAATATTTACTTGAAGATTTATGTGTGTGCGTTCGCGCAGCGGAATGTTGTTGAATTTAAAGATTTTAATTACCTATGCAGATATTTAGTGAATAACGTCGTGTAATTGTGTATGGTAAAAAAAAAATTGTGCATGCAGCCATTGTGGAGAAATTCACCAAAAACTGATTCCGCTGGGCGAACGTTGTCCTGGCGGAACTTTTTTTAATCCACTTACTTGACTTAGAAGAAAAAAAATGTGTCCAAAAATTTGTGTGTATTTGTGTGTATTTGTGTGTAATTGTGTATGTATGAATAAAATTTGTGCATGCATAAACTTCGGAGAAATTCAAGTTCCCGCTACGCGAATGTTTGGCCATTTGTTAGTTTCATATAAAGCGCTTACATAGAGAGCTGTAGATTTATACATACGTTGTTTTGAATTTGTTTATATTTGTGCGTGAGGCTTGACAGGGATTTACAGGTTAAAAAACAGAAACACTTAATAACATATGCACGCTACCTCGAAAAACTGAACACCGTAGCCAGTGATCTCGAATAACTAAACCTTTAAAAGTCATCGTAAAAAGTCTTTATTCATATAAAAATCAACTTAGTAGAGAAAAAAAGTCATTATTATGTGTCAATCTGTCTAGTATTGTATTCTCTTTGAATCTGTCAATCAACCAAATATATAGGTAATTGTATTTTTCCTTACATGGGTACATGGTAAGTACAAGGGTACATGGGAAAAAATATTAGCTGTATTACCCGTTCTTACAATACTTGTTGTGGGAATTTGCGGTCAGTAATGATGCCGCACTTACAATTTCTATTATCTAAAAAGAATAAAATACTATTGCAACGTTGAGGGGTTTATTACTGGCCTTTCCTGGATAACCTCGGGATAAAGCCAAATGATCAAACTCAAGTACGATTTTGTACATATATTGTATCAAACAATAAGAATATAAGGCCACGACTTAAGAGCGCCAACGCACTAGCGACCAGACCGCGGCGACCACGTTCGCGGCCTGGTCGCCCAGTGCGTATGCTGCCGCGACATGTCGAGCGGCCAATACTTTCAGTCGACTTACAAGGTGTCTTTAATTTTGTAAATCAAATTTTTCTTCTTACATATTTTTTTTATTACTTTCGTGTGACTTTTTATATTATTATTTTGAAAATTGTTTAAGTTAAAGTAAGTGTGTACCTACTTGAAAGGTATTTGTTGATTATATTTTTAAGAAAATTACCTACGCAAAACTAAAGATTCTTTAATTTTTAGACAATTTTTCCAAATCTCCACTCATCTTAAAAAGTGCTCCTTTTGCGAAGTGCACCGATTGAGAAGAGCACCAGTTGCGAAGTGTGCCATATGAGAAGTGGACTTAACCACATTTTTAGATGGTCTTGCATACTTGTGCTATTTTAACTGATTTCTTAGTTTTTTTTTCTATTTTATTGTCATGGACAAACGATCGATTTGGTTGATTGACTAAAAGTCATAATTATGACTTTTTTTTACTATTTAGTTGATTGTTATATAAATAAAGACTTTTTACGATGACTTTTAGAGGTTTAGTTATTCGAGATCACATGGCTACGGCCTACGGTGTCTCTCTCAACCCTAAACAGCTCAATACGTGATCGCTTACTAGAGGACCGTATTTACACCGTTTGAGGTCTTCCGCCGATACAGCAGCAGCGCCGCCATATCCAGATGTGCTTGGAAGGTGCGAGGGTAAGATTTCAAAAGAGGATATAGCGATAATATACTAATAGTCGCCCTATGGTCGAACAGTAGACCTCGCCAACATTAAAAACATTTTTTGAGATGGCTGCTAGCCCGTAACACACATACACACAGCCGGTCGAAACCAAAAATGTCCAATCTCGAAATGTAGACGCTTCACTCACTCAGTCAATTATTATTAATATACGAGTAGCTTCACTACATATTATAAAACGAAGTCGCTTACTTCCGTATGTATGCTTAGATTAGATCTTTAAAACTACGCTACGGATGTTAATGCGGTGTTCACCAATGATAAGAGTGGTTCTCGTGAAGGTTTTTGTGTATATAATTTGTCAAGTGGGCGAAGTCGCGGGGACACCCATCGCTAGTTCGAAATATATTCAAATCATCCCGCCTGCTTTGAATATATAGATGTCGGATGTCGGAACCCTTCGAACGCGATTCCAGATGACCGATTTTTGTACCTATGCTTATGTTATTATAACTGTTAAAATTAGTTTTTATATAAATATAAAGAACACTTGGATGATGATGGTGATTTTTATTATTACCTACCTCCCATACAACAATAGCTAATTACCTAAAACCAGAGAATTTGATTCTAAATATATTTGGGGAATTGGTGGTGGCCCTTTTCGCCACGCGCACACTAATGTAACCCTGTTACGTAATATTATCGCGGGTGACGTTTGTCACTCACACTTGTATAAACAACAGGACCACTTTTGACAACTCTCATGGGGTCGCCCGTACCTACAGGTCAGGGAGAAACTCCGACCTAGGGCGCCCCCACTAACCGGGTCATGGGCTCCCTGTTTCCGACGAGCGCGGAGGAGCACGTCCCACCGCGCATGGCTCCGTCTCTGCCCGACGCGGATAGCACCGGCGAAGACGACGTACCTGAAGTCAGGGTGGGGAGCTAGGTGCGGCAGTACTCCGGCTTAAACGCCGGAAAATCACTGCCCCCGGACCCGACGGCATTCCTGGCCGTGCATGGGTCCTCGAAGAACTCGGGCCTCGACTGATGGGGCTCTTTGGCTCTTTAGCGCATGCCTCGAAAGGGGCCAATTTCCCAAGGTGTGGAGGACGGCAAAACTGATCCTGATCCGTAAGGCGGGGTGGCCGGTGGACTCACCGTCCGGATACCGGCCGATCGTGTTGCTCGACGAGGTGTGTAAGCTCTTTGAGCGAATTATCGCGGAACGCCTCGTCGAGCATCTCTCGACGGTGGGGCCAGACGCACCACCGTGAGCGCGATCATGCGCGTGAGGAGCCTGACGGAGGAAGCAGTCTCGCAGGGCAAGGTGGTGGTGGCGGTGTCTCTTGACATCGCCAACGCGTTCAACACCTTGCATCATGCATGCATGCGGGCTCGCGTGGAATGGTGCTCACAGATGCTACTGAAGTACGACCACGGACATTCTAATGCTGTCTATGACATTGTCACAGGAGACGAAACGGGGATTTATTGTTTTGAACCCGAAAAAAAACAGCAATCTTGTATCAGCACCCATTCGGTGTTTGAAAATGAGAACAAGCCAACAAAAGTGAGGTAGGCGAGAAACGTTGGGAAAAAAATGATCGCGTTTTTTTCTCAGCTACGGGTCCCGTCTGTACAATTCCACTTGAAGATCAAAAGAGTGGTATTCTACCATTTGTTTACCCAGGGTGTTAGAAAAAGTTCGCGAAAGACGACCCAAACGCCGCGTTCTCCTACATCATGACAACGCTTCTTCACATATCGGCCAACAAAACAAAGTCCTTTTTAGCTTCTGAAAAAGTACAACTCGTCACCCATCCTGCGCATAGCCCCGACCTAGCACCCTGTGATTTCTGTATTTTCCCCAAAATCAAAGATTTGATGAGAGGTTTCACATTTACCAACACCGAAGAGGCAGTGATAGCGTTCAATCAGCACGTAGAAAACATGCCTTCAGATCTGTGGTCCTCCTGTTTTTAAAAAATGGTTCGATCGCATGAAAAAATGTTTAAAATGTAAAGGAGAGTATTTTGAAAAGCAATAAACATAATATTTTGGTTTTAACATGTTGTTTTTTTTAAGTTACGCAAAACTTATAGTGTGACCACGTATAATCAAAGCCCGCCTGTTACATACATACCACAAATGAGCTTCTCGGCCTTCGGAGAGACAATGTAAATTTTATAACCTACTCCTAATAGGTACTTAATTTCCATTGTTATTGATATCTTTCACAATAATTGATTGGTAAATCTTGATTTATACTTACTTAATTTTCATAATGGAATTCCACAACAGGAAAATGCCAACAATTCAATACCAATGTTAGGTGGTCAATAATGTTTATGAAATATGTCGTAATGAAGCTCTGTACTTCCTATTATAGGTATTCATAAATATTGGTTACAAATCGATAGTATGTACCTACAACAATTGCTAAGTAATTGGAGTTTTTTACCCAACTGCGCCAGCCCGGGTAATGTTTTACGCGGGTATGTGTGTAGTTTTTGCTCTAAAGGCTGGATAGATTTCAATGAATGAGGTCTCAAATGAAAGTTCTTCGTTGCTCAAGTATCACAGGGTAACTAGGTAGGCACATAATTAAAATTCCCCTTTGGCATTCCCTGTGGAATTCAGAACCATTTTTCAGCCGCAATGGTCGTGTCCTAAGTTAAAAATTAAGTTGATATAAATGGTCCTATGTTTCTAATGGTGGGGGAAGCTTCTACAGATGAGACAGTAGGCGCACCCTCCTGTATTAAGGGTTCATGCTGCGGCGGGACGACTGTCTGTACTGGCTGGAGCAATGGCGAGGTTCATGTGCGTGAAATCTATACCACAGCGTCACGGAATAAGGGACTCAAACCACAACTTGTTCTATGTAACATACCATTAAAAAAATAGAACCGCCGTGTTTCTTGCCAATTTGAATGGGCGGAATTCTTGACTTTTATAAGTTACCTAGGTACTTGTACTATTATTTCATCGGTGCCCAAACACTAACGCAGGCAGACGGCCTGCAGATATGGGCCCGTCGGACCTTGAATTTATGGCCAACTTCAACCTTACTTCCAACTAGCTGACATACCGATATCATACAATTATATGCTGTTGCCCGCAGTTCCGCCTGCGTGTTATAGTACATTAATCGGGTCTAGGGATCGAACCGCAAAATTAAGTTTGTCTTTTTTTGTCGTATATACTGTTCCGAGATAAAAAGTACCCAGCCTAGTGCCCAGGATATTAAAGAATAATTACACCAAGTTTCATCGTAATCAAACCGGTAGTTTTTGTGTGATGCCTGACAAACAGAGAGACAGACAAAAAATTTTTTAATCACATTTTTGGGTTCGGTTTCGGTATAGTAACACCCCCTGCCATTTATTTATTTGATATTTTCAATGTACAGAATTTTCACTTCTACAGATTTATTGAACGGAGCGAAGCGAAGCTCTAAGACGACAAGTGTAAATCGTTTGTGTGCCAACTCCTCTGAAACGGCTCGACCGATTTTGACCAAATTTGGCATGCTAGTCAACATCATACCCGGGAGTGCATATCTCTGAAATCATGAAAATAGAGCATAAAAAATATTAAGAAAATTTTCTCCGCTCAACATTTGCAATTAGTAGCATGCATTGCATACCTAGTTATAAGTATAGAATAGATATAGATAATTGTGTATATCAATGGGTGATTGTGACCAGAAATAAATGACTTAAATAGGGATTAATTTAATTTAATTTTCATATCCGCAGGTGGCCTGTTAGTGCCTAGGTCCCTTGGATCAACATTATATTAGTGTAGTTAGGTATTGTTTAGATGTGGCGTAATGTTTACGAATATATTTTCAGTATATTATAGCTGGTAGATAGGTATGTTATTCGAACGGGACGGGAATATGTCTTTGTGGCATTTCAGAACCAGATAACTGTATTACCTGCCTACACACGAGCGCAGCCGTGGGCAAGACTTCCGCTATTCGCGCGTGTCAATGGCTTTCCTTATGGCATGTAAGTATGGTCAGATACCTCGAGGAGTTGTTGTAGAACCTTGACAGGTACAGGTTAAAGGTACAAGTTTATTTATTAGATACTAATGTACCCTACCAACTCATCTTCACCTGTACCTGCTCATGGACGGACAAGGCAGAATAGGTACCTACCTACTCAAACTCCGGACACAGCAATAGATTCGCCCGCTGAGACCAACTGTGACCCCTTCTAGGATAAAGACTTAATTTTACATACATACAGACATATGGTCACGCCTCTTTCCCATAGGGGTAGGCAGAGACTATGGAATTCCACTTGCTACGGTCCTGGCATATTTCTTTCGCTTCTTCCACTTTCATAACTATCTTCATGCACGCTCTCCGGTTCTGGGTACTCTTGACGTGGCCTTTGGTCAAAACATCTCCGATTTGGTCGAAGTACGTTCGCCTAGGTCTACCCTTACCTGCCTGTCCATTCACGCCCGCCTTATGTATCTGTTTCGTCAATCTTCTTTCATCCATTTTCTACGTGCCCGAACCATCTAAGCATCCATTTTTCTATCTTACTCACTACATCTTAATTTTGTGTTGTGTTATCTAATTAGCAGCCCGCGACTTTGCTCGTGTGGAATTGGCTTTTTTATAAGTAAGTATAAAAGTTCCGTAGGTCACACTATAAGTTTTGCATAACTTAAAAAAACAACATGTTAAAACCAAAATATTATGTTTATTGCTTTTCAAAATACTTTCCTTTACATTTTAAACAATTTTTCATGCGATCGAACCATTTTTTAAAACAGGAGGACCACAGATCTGAAGGCATGTTTTCTACTTGCTGATTGAACGCTATCACTGCCTCTTCGGAGTTGGTAAAAGTTAAACCTCTCATCAAATCTTTGATTTTGGGGAAAATACAGAAATCACAGGGTGCTAGGTCGGGGCTATGCACAGGATGGGTGACAAGTTGTACTTTTTCGGAAGCTAAAAATGACTTTGTTTTATTGGCCGTGTGTGAAGAAGCGTTGTCATGATGTAGGAGAACGCGGCTTTTGGGTCGTCTTTCGTGAACTTTTTCTAACACCATGGGTAAACAAATGGTAGAATACCACTCGGCATTAACACTCTTTTGATCTTCAAGTGGAATTGTACAGATGGGACCCGTAGCTGAGAAAAAAACGCGATATTTTTTTTCCAAACATTTCTCGCCTGCCTCTCTTTTGTTGGCTTGTTCTCATTTTCAAACACCCATTCACAAGATTGCTGTTTTTTTTCGGGTTCAAAACAATAAATCCACGTTTCGTCTCCTGTGACAATGTCATAAACAGCATTAGAATGTCCGTGGTCGTACTTCAGTAGCATCTGTGAGCACCATTCCACGCGCGCCCGCTTCTGCTCCGCTGTGAGTTCATGAGGGATCCATCGACAACAAAGTTTCCGAACTTTCAATTCTTCGTGTAATATTTTCTGGATTTGACTCATATCAATCCCCAATAGTCCTCGAATTGTCTTATAGGTAATCCGCGGGTTTTCTTCAATTAACCGCTTAACAGTAGCTACATTATTTTCGTTGACGGCAGTTGAAGGCCGCCCTTCACGAAATTATTCATGTAAAGAAACTAGACCTCTCTCAAATTCAGCAAACCATCGCCTCACGGTGCTCAAACAAGGTGCTTCTTTCCCAAAAGCATTTTGAAGACGAGCGGCACAGTCTTGCGGAGAGAGAGAGAACTTTTAAAATCATAAAAAATCTTCGCTCTAAGATCTTTTCGACTTAATTCCATTTTCGTTGCATACGTAGAACTTTGATGTGTGATAAAAAACAATTGACAAATGATTTCCCTCCAATTGTTTTTTTTTATTAATAAGAAGGTTGCAACGTTTAAAAAAATTTAACATTCGAAATTCAAATAGTTCCGATTAGCTAGAAGTGCAAAACTTTTAGTGTGCCCCATGTACTTATATTTATACTACGCCGACTATAAAACATTAAATTTCTTTTTTGGGGTGCCTCCTCTAAACGTAAAGTGGAGATTTTTTTTTCTCTTGCAGGTGGTTTCATGTAGGTAGATACCTTATGAACTTTGAAGGAAAACTAAGTACTTATAAGGGCTTAGATAACTGTTAGTTCAGGAGTCATAAAGGCCATTATGCATATATGGACGACTGCAAAACCCTTAACCCTATTCTACAGATTGGATCAATATCCTACACAGAATGCTGCACTCGTAGTCACGCTATAAGTACTTATAAAGCCCTGATTATATCACAAAACATACTTACAACCAGTAATTTCATGCATCCTGTTTCGTCTGGGACGATGTTGATTCATCAGACCACTTAAAAGGGAAGTTACAACAATAATTTTGTTCATGAACGTAAGTATTTTTCATTTGCTTACATTAGAATATAGAAAAATTTCATCGAGGGGCTCCCTGTATTCCCCAGAGGCCCTCGGCAACAGACGTAGGAGAGGATGGCGCGCGCGTGGGTCTAAAAAAAGGGGCTTGTGGCTAAATGGTAACAGGTTAACACATAGCAAAGGTTAGTATCCTAATTTTTCTACTTCTATAAAAGTCAAGTTTATCAATTCGACTTAATTCCACATTTTGGTCATATACAAAATAATGACTTAGCTGTTACTGAGATATATCTCATTAAATGAACCGTAATAGTTTTATAGTCAGTTGAAATTTTCACAGAAGATGTATTACTGTTGCCTCTAAAAAGCAAGGTTGCTACTAAACAAGAAAAAAATTAAGAGTGCTCCCACAGGTACAACAGACATGTTATTTTTCCGTTTTTGATACGGAACATTTGGTACGGAACCCTTTGTGCGTGACCCCAATTCGCACTTAGCCGGTTCATAACAAATAGCAACAATATATCCTACGCGTAGTTTCTAATCTGATTTAAGGATATGTGATTGACGCAGTGGTATGAGTAGGTATGCGACTGCTGTCACTGAGGTCCCAGGTTCGCTTCCGGGTCGAATCAAATTATTTGTGTGATCCACAAATGTTTGTTTCGGAGTTTGGGTGTTTTTTATGTATAATATGTATGTATGTATTTAGAAATATATAAGTATGTTTATCAGTCGTCTAGATCACATAACACAAGCTTATATTAGCTTAATTTGGGCCAGATGACATTCCACCCATTTTTATCATGACATGTGCTAATTATCTAGTTACACCCCTCTTGATAATTTTTAACAAATCACTGTCCACAGGAATGTTTCCTAATGAAGAGTGGAAGAAAGCTAAAATAGTTCCCATACATAAGTCAGATAACGACGATGTTGTGTCTAATTACCGCCCTATCTCGATATTGTCTACATTTGCTAAAGTCTTCGAATCGCAAGTGTGTCCGTTTATAAGTAGACATTTCAATCGGTACATTAGTGCCAGCCAGTATGGTTTTGTTACCTCAAGATCTATTAGCACAAATTAAGCTGCATTTTCAGAGACACTAGTATAAGCTATGGACTCCGGAAAACAATTCCACGTAATCTACAGCGATTTTAGTAAGGCCTTCGACAGCTTCCCACATGAATTTCTCATTCAAAAATTATCAATGTAGACATCACTGGCACCTTGCTGGGATGGTTACAGTCATATTTACTGGATCGTACTTTCTCGGTAGTCTTTGCATTAACGGCTTTGAGTCCAGTACTCGAACAGTTACATCCGGTGTACCTCAAGGTTCGCATATCGGCCCAATATTATTCAATGTCTTCGTAAATGACCTGCCAAACTGTTTTCGTTATTCTAGAAACTATATGTATGCAGATGATTTAAAGTTTGATAGAATTGTAGAAACCTGGGACGACGCCCGCTTACTCTAAGGGTACATAAACAAATTGCTCGAATGGTGCGATCAAAATGAAATGCAACTTAACACTAAAAAGTGCTTTCATATTAAATTCTCTAGAAAGGTCCGTCTCTTGAATTGTGACTATTATATAGGCAATGAAAATATTCAAGAGGTAGATCATACAAAGAATCTGGGCGTAATCTTAGATCGGAAGTTAACATTTGTTTCTCAAATAGAAAGTGTCATCAAGCGTGCATCTAGAATGCTGGGATTCATTATACGCAACGTAAAAGTATTTCGAAATAGTAAACCCAAAATAATATTGTATAATAGTCTAGTCCGTAGCATCTTGGAATACTGTAGTGTACTTCTTTAAACTTTCGCGTTTTGTACACATCATAAACTTAAGACTAACGGGTCTTTTACGCGATTATTGAGATTTATACATACCTCTTTATTACCCGACGTTTCACAGGGCCGAAACGTCGCCAACAGGGCCGAAACGTCGGGTAATAAAGAGGTATGTATATATCTCAATAATCGCGTAAAAGACCCGTTAGTCTTAAGTTTATACTGTGTAGTCTGGAGACCACATTTTGCTGTTCATGCAATGCGTCTGGAACGTGTGCAAAAGAGATTTTTGTGGCACTTATCCCGTAACAATCCACGTTTAAAAAAAAAGAACTAGTTATCAATTTAAGCTGAAGCATTTTAGAATGATCTCTTTATCCCAGCGCATGGAGTGTCATGATAACATCTTCAAGTACAAAATTTTGCATAATAGTTTTAGCTGCCCACAATTGTTAGGTAGATTTAATATTTGCGTTCCGGTCCGGCTAGATACCCTCGTCATTGCATCACTCCGTTCCACCCGCCTCTGCGTAGGACGGCTTACGGGGCTAATTTACCGATTCCGAGACCCTCAAAGTTGGCCAATGAGTCAACCGATCTCGTGGATATCCACGCAGATTCGCTGATCCGTTTTCGTTGCGCTCTAATGAGACATTATAATGATCAGTAACCACCATTTCACATTTATATTCGTTGTTATATATTACCTTTGTTTGTTTGTATATCACTCCTGACTCTGAGAATAGTAGTCTCACATAAAAACCTATTTACGGTTTTAAGGGATGTTTGTGTATGCTAGTTCTGTAATAACATGATTGTTTATCGGTTGTTATCACTCACTGCAGCTGTTAAGACAGACATGTTTAGAGTTAGGTTAGGTTAAGTAGTACGTTAAACTTTTTTTTTTTTTTTTTTAGTTCCGCGACCAAGGCCGCGGCCGCTCTAACGTCCGTTGCCGGGCGTCTCTGGTTACAAGCAGAACGTATTTCCAGTGGCGCCCGGCGGACTTTGACCACCTCTGTGGTCTCTGCGGGGGTTGGGTCGGGATGAGAATCCCGCGTCGTTGGGGTAGGGTTTTATCCCGCGTCAGTGAGTGAATCTGGTTGCGTGCTATGGGGCAAAGACCCCGCAGCCCGCAACCCTTCTAGCCTGCTTCTGTAAGGACGACGGGTGGCGATCCCGCCGTCCTCAGGCCCCGATCATGGAGGTCGATGGTCTTGGGCGTAGATGAGTCTGCGGCGGCCTCGCCGCTGACTACGGAACTCGGCGGGGAGGGCACGCTCCCTCTCCCTCTCGGCCGCCTCCTTCGCGAGCACGACTTGCTCGCAGAAGGACACGGCCGCGTTCCACCTACTCCCGCTGGAGAAAGCCATGGTCTCCAGCGAGAGGGTGTCCACGCCCAGACCCACTACGAGGTCCCGGCGCTGACTCGCCCACGCTGAGCACTCCAACGTGTGGAGTGCGGTGTCGTCGTCGGAAACCTCGCAGTGTTGACACTGGGCTGTGACCTCACGATGGATGCGAAACAGATAGCTACCGAAGTATCCATGCCCGGTAACGATCTGCGTCGCACGATACGTGAGGTCACCATGCTGCCTCTGCAGCCAATCGTCCATGATCGGTCTCACCGCCGCGATGATGGTGGCACCCCACTTGGGTTGCTCAAGTCGCACCCTCCATGACTCCATGAGATCCTGTCGGAGTTGGGACCGCCGGTCATCGATTTCTCGAGACGCAGGCCTGTGGTCCCGCTCCAGCGCCTCCTTGCGCCATTGGAACAATGACGCAAGGGCTCTCGCTTCCAGGTCCCATGGAGGGGTCCCGGCTAGGAGACATGCAGCCTCTCCGGAGATCGTGCGGTAGCCCCTTATTGTTTTGACGGCCAAGGTCCTCAACGGTCTGTTAAGGAGCGTTGAGTTGTTGGCCGTCAACCGCGCCGCCCATACGGGAGCCCCGTATAGGGCCATACTCCGCACGATCCCCAGGTACAGTCTCCTGCAGGAAGCGTTGGGTCCCTTTAGGTTGGGCATCAGTCGCGAAAGCGCGACCGATGCCTGTGTTACCTTGGGGACCAAACTTCGGAAATGTGG